>CAMOHE010044816.1:0-17395 GCA_946598075.1 Artocarpus hirsutus
CCGTGACTGTAGCTTCTTTATCCTTTTTCCTTTTCTTCCCTTTGTCCTTGGAAGTACTAGCCAAGTGAGCACTCTCTGTCTTTTCTTGCTTCAGCCTTTCCTCTTCTTACACACAATGTGAGATGAGCTCATTAAGAGACCAAGTCTCCTTTTGGCAGTTATAGCTCACCTTGAACTGACTGAATTGTGCAGGAAGAGATATAAGAACCAAATGCACTAGCAAGTCCTCGGGAAGGTCAAGCTTAAGTGCTCTCAATTTTGAAGCAATATGAGACATTTCCATGATGTACTCCCTGATGTTCCCTTTACCTTTGTATCTCATTGAGATGAGGCTTGCCAAAAGTGTACTTGTTTTAGCCTTTTCATTTTTGGCAAATCTCTTCTCAATGTCCTCAAGGAACTCTTTGGCTGTCTTTATCATTTTCGATATAGTGCCCCTGAATGCTTCTGGAATGGCCTTCTTCATGATCATCATACACATACGATTTGACTTCTCCCACCTTTCCATGTCTCTCTTTTGATCAGAAGAACTTTTATCTGTAAGAGGTGCAGGAGAAGGAACCCTTAATGTAAGGTCGAGATCCATGACTCCGAGAACTATCAAGAGGTTCTCTTGCCATGATTTGAAGCTGCTACCATTCAGCATAGTAATTGAATTGATGTTGGCAGTAATATTAGAGGCAAAACTAGTAACTGAAACAGAGAACAAAACAAACAAACCCAAAACAAGCTCACATAAGAATCCATAATAACAATAATAAATCCAAATAAAGGTAACCCCATATCAAGATATCGGGCACTCCATTAATATTTAGTCTTTGGATAGAAATATTAACTTGTAAGTGATATCTTGGTGTAGTAATCAAACACTGACAATAAGAACATGTCAAACAATAAATCTTCCTTTGGGCTGATTTATTATTCACATGTAAAACCGAATAATCATCACTGTTTATTACCACAGGTATATATGCAATTCTATCAAATATTGCCTTCCTTTGGGCTGGTCAATATTCACATAAGTTGGATGGACACAACCGTTTATATTTCAAAACAAATTAATTTCCACAAGAGAGGCCACTTTGGTGACATATTGCTTCAATTAATTCATCTCAAAATATATATAAAATACCAATATTTGAATTTAGAATTGCACCAAAAATGACCAAAATTAAAATTAAAAAAAAATAAAAAAAATTTGGTCAAAGTCAACCTCGTCAAAGTCAACAGTCAAAGTCAACTTGACTGGGTCGGAGCTGGACCGGGTCGGAAGGACCCTACCTGGATCCTTAACCAGCCCCCCCTTTATTTTCACCTTTGTGTCATAGGCCCAGGCCCATGACATCCTCCATTTTTTTTTTCAATTTTCGGGTCACCTAGGGGTTGAACCCCTGGTGACTTACCGGTCACGGGCCACTGATCCAGTCACGGGCCCAGCCGGCCCATGTATCAATCTTTCCTTCTTTTTTTTTTAAACTAGTAACCCATGGGTTAAGCCCTTGGGTTCTATCCTTTGGGCCCGTGTAAACAAATGTCCTCAGGTCTAGGCCGAAGCCGAGACCTGCCCGAGGAAGCCCTAGGGGTCTTTCGACCCCAGGGGCGAGAATGCTATGGCTGGTGCTTTCTCGCTGGCGTGGCCTGACGTCACGCCCAGATAAGGGCGACGCCGGCGGTGATAGGGTCAGCCGCCGACGAAAGTCCTTAAAGCCCTTTTTTTTTTTAATTCTCCCTCACGCGGCAGCCGAGGCTGCCGCTTTCCCTGCTCCACCGCGGCCTCTTTCCGGTGCAGCCTCACTGCCGCGCTAGGAGTCCTTCGCCGGCGGCGGTAGGGTGCCGCCGGCTGCACCTTTGAACGAACACACATATATATATACACGTGTGTATGCATTCTGAAAGTTTAAATTGGTTTTAAAAAATAAAACCTAAACTTATTTATATAAAACCTGAATCATAAACCCAATTCAACCAAATTCTCAAATTGTATACACGCATATTCATAACCGTAATCAACCGAACATGTATATTCCATAAAACATTAAACCAAAAAATTCTTCAAACAATTGTTCTCAAATTCAACAATTTCATAGAACCATAGATTGTTAAATTTGAGAATTTTTAATGAGAATCACATATAGAAAAATTATTGATTCCAAATGATTTAACATAAAGAGGCTCTAGATACCACTTGTTTGAACAAAACTGTGATGAAAACCATCATCACCTAGGATCATTCATGTCAAATCATCAAGAATATAATAAGATGCGGAAGCTAACCTGAATCCAATGATTGAATGTGATTCTTGAGTCTTTTGGTTGAGGACTTCCAAGTCTGGTACGTAAATCCTCCTTCATAGAATGCTATGTAATCTCTCTGTAGATGGGGAACAGAAAAATAATGTACGTACTGACATAGGGACCACAACCCCTTTATATAATTGCTAAACCATAGCAATTATCCTTAATTACCAATTTAGCCCATCATAAAATTAGTAATTACCCTTTTGGTATCTACACATAGGAGGCCCACACTTAATGATGCATTAAAAGCCCAAAACGTAAATTGATCACTTTTAATTGGGCAACCTTATCTGATAGCCTTTAATTCATATTTATTTAATATATTAGCCCATATATTGGATTTTGATCCAACATGAATTCTTTACAAGCCGTGTGACAAATTATCATGTCATAGATATATGTTTCTCATTTCGAAATATCTCATCCTACAATGGATAGTTGATCGACTTTTCAACAGTTTCAGTTCCTTTCGCCATTGACCCAAAAACAAAAATGATGATCCAAACCGAAAGGTCCAAGTTATATCGTAATAAGAAGCAACGTTTGGATATTTTTGTTAACACTTCAAGTAAACACTCTATTTGTTTGACATATTTTTGTTTGTTTGTTTGTTCTCTCTTTTTTTTTTTTTTTAACCACTGGACTAGTAACCACAATGCACACTTGTCCAAAATCAATGTATATCCAATATGCCATTAGCGAAAGAAAAATATAAATCCAATGCAACAACACCATTGCATAAGCTAATACTATATAGTCTCCTTTGGTTACGCTGTTGTATACGGCATCTCTTCATGTTTCGTCCCCTTTGTGGCTCACAATCACAAAATAACCAAACATGTGAGTTTGAGTTAATCGTACAAACGTACAACTTATCATGGGACTATATATATATACACACACATATATATATATATATAGATGCAGCGACAAGTTAAAAACTTTTGCTAAGGGTTAAGTTGAATTGAATTTTTTTTATTGCCTTTGAAATTGTGCTAATAAAAAATTATGATCTTGAAACTAATAATGATCTTTTCACCTATAATTTAATCGAACTTTATACTCTAAAATTAGAATTCCCAACTTATGATAAGTTGATAGTTCTTCAAGATCAAAATCCACCTTATTTGATTTGGTATTATTTGTTATTTTTACCAATAGGAATTAAAAGTCTTCTTTAAAATCTTTAATTTATATAACTGTTTAATCAATTGACGCTTAAATATTAAATGAAAAACTGAATGTGTCAACATAATATGTGTAGTGTAATTAATTAACCAAATACCATTATGTTGTAGAGGAGGTGTATTTAAATTTTATTTTTCTTTTGCATATCTTATTCAATAAATTTTAGAGTGTTTGGGCTATTGAATGTATATAGTTTTGTTTATTAAGCTTTTTTTAAAAGTGATGGCTTTTAGAATTGAAGGGGATAAGATTAGATTTTAATTTTTTTGGGGCTTTTTGTTGTAATGACCAAGAAAAATCCTAAATTTAAATAGCATAACTTATCTATTTAAATCAGGAATTTTCTTGGAAACACTTTGTACGAAATGCATGCTTAAAGTATTTATGGAATTAACATATGACTGTTCCAAAAATTCTATCAAAGATCATATATTTAATTAATTAACTATTATAATTTAATAAAGAGATTTATAAATTCCACCACAACTGAAGCGGAAGAATTTATCTGTAAAGAACCTGAGGGAATTTAACTATGAGAATTTCCAAGTGCAATACTAAGTTAGTAGTGTACCAAGAGACACTCTAACACGAATTTGATCCTTAATTGCCAAATTAGTTAAAAAAAATAGAGCTATACGAGTAGCCGTATCAACATAAAATACAGTACAAACCCAGATACTGAAAAAGTCAAGTCAACATTTCTATTAAGTAAAAAAAATAAAAAATTTCAAGACTTAATGCAGTCAAAAATTGATACGCAATCAAACTTTGATCGATATTGATTTATACTGTAATTAGCATACCACAGTATTTGGAAAAACAAAATAGGGGAAGATTAGTCACGTAATAAAATTCCTGTCAGTTATATTAATTACTACTAGCAGTATAAAATTTATTTGCTTAAGTCTTTCTTACAAGAATGGCCAAAGTGCCCTTGATTTATCCACACTTAATGATGGCTTTACACTTGATTAAAGCCAACCTAACACTCCATTTGCTCATATCAAAGGCGCCACATCAAGGATGATTGATCATTTTTTTTCTTCTTCTTTATCAAGCTATCCAGGAAGCAAATAATACAAATAAAGAACTTCCTTTTTGTCTTTTTCCTCTTCATTCTTTTCATTCTACATGGCACTCCAAGAAGAAAACAAAGAAACAAAAGTTTATTTTACTTCCTTTTTTCTCCACCTTCCACCAAAGCAAGAAAAGCCCAAGGTACCCCGTCCCAAAAGTTGCTTCCAAAGTAATCATTTACCCCATGCAATCATTTTGTTTCACCCATCACTCCACCTTACCCATGATGGCGCCAACCTTGAGGGAGTTTGAGCTTGATTTAAGCTAAAATTAGTCCTAGTTAAAGCCACTTAAGAGCCAATTAACCATGAATTAGAAAGTGACATTAGATTAACTAAGGATATATATAGAGAAGTCAAGCCATGATATACAACTTTTACATTTTTTCTTCCTTTTTCCCCACTTCCACCCGTGCACTTCAAGAAGAAAAAAAAAAAGCCAAAGAACAAAAAGAAGAAGTTCCCCTACAATCCATCCTTTCCACCGAGTAAGCTTTGAGGTTTCAAAGAAATAAATTTTTCCTCTTCACTTGCAAATAACAAAGTTAAAAGGGCACAAGGAAAAAGGGGACTAGTTTAGTAATGTCTCACGGTATAAATGACGATAGATGATCAATTAATTATTGTGAAATTAATTAATTATCAATATAGATATGGACAAATGGCAATTAAGGAAAAGCTTAAATATAATGAGGATTTAGTAAATTTAATCCTTATAATAGAAATTGGACAGTTCATGCCCAGTTGATAAAAGAATTTACGATCTAACAAAATGATCAAATTCTTATGGTTATGCTAAAATTCAATAACCCAAAACGAGAAATTCTCACACACTCGTAATGGGTGTTTATACAGATTTACTCAGTAGAGAAAGAGGAACTCCGAATTAAAAAGGAAGTCTACTCCACCAATACAGGTAAGTAGGAATCTCGCCTACAGTACGAATAGTTTAAAATTAAGGTTTTCAATATATTACAAGCATGTTAAACTTTAAGTATGATATTCTATGTCATATTTCATGTTCACTAAAATAACTAGTGAAACTTAAATGAAGAATTAACTAAGAGAGTCGTACCAACCTCTCGATCCACGGGGAGGCTTCATGTTAAAATAATAAATTATAATTGATCATGGTCTTGTTGGAACCTTGCAAACCCTAACATCCCGTTGATCGCACACAACCGGTACGACTACTCAGGCCCGATTAATAATAAGACAAGTTCATAACTGAGCATAATATAGGTCATGCATTTTCAGTTAACATATATAATTACATGATATTTTAAACATTTTGCGAGTTACTATTCCTACTTGCTGAGCGTAAGCTCATCCAAGAGTATTCATATTGTAGGTAAGCAACCTGTCAATAGTGTCTAATAGATGGTGGCGAAGCGACGGACGATCAAGTGGAGATATGGGAAATGGATACCGCGCGCTTAAATTTTTGCTTATATTTTGATAACTATTTTCATGACTATTTTGATGATTATTTCGTTGACTTTGATTTATGGGTCTTGTATATAACGTTGGAATGTCGTTACTATATATATATTTTTTGAAATTACCGTTATGTTACTAATTAATTAGAAAAAAATACATATATATATATATATACACACCAAGTAAAAATGAAATAAAATGATAATGACATAACAATAAATCATAACAATAATTTTAAGATAGAATTGTTAAGGTTAACTTTTAAAAGAGGAAAAAAAAATGTTCCACGAAAATTCAGTAATTTAATTAAAAGTATGTTTATGAAGTTAAGTAATAGCCACGTAAGGAGGGTCGTTACATAAAATTCTATTTTACCTTCCTGATTTTTTTTTATCTTATGTTTAATTATCTCACTATTAGAATACTTACTATTCACAACCAATAACAAATAGTATACCATTCGGTTACACATATACATTCAAAGGGTTAAGCACTCTGGTTTCCAATTGTAGGATAATTACAAGAGAATATTAATAACTCTATAAAAGAGCAATAGATTCCATATCTATGAATAACGAATCTACGTAATCAAGAGTTATGTCTTCAACGTACCGATATGTGTGCTTTCATATAATTCAAGATGTCACATTTTAGTACATCAAAAGACATAAATCAAGAATACAGGCTCGTTGATTTATTTCAAGATTAAGATGTAACACATACAATTGTCTAAAGTGAATTGATTTAAAAAACCAAAATTATCAATCAAGTCAATTCATCTTTAGTCTTGATCTAATATATCATCACCTATGACAATATATCAATATTTTTACTCACAAAGTCTAACTTTGGTGACCAAGACAAGTTATCTACTGTTAAGGATGTAGACAAGATAACAATCTTAACATGAATAAAGCGCTTAACTTTATTTCTTCTATTGCGAACCTTATCATTTAAACTATCATCTTTAAAATTCATGTCTTTCATATAATTTGTCCATCATATGCATGATCTTAAAGGTTTAGACCGACAATCTCAGTCTTTTGTTCATTTATCATACATTCAACATAAATGAACATAAAGAAGGCAATATTTAATATATGAAAATAAATAATAAACTCTTTATTGATTAAATATCTCTACAAACTATTACATTGTTTAATCTTTAAGGCATCTAGTTTAACACTTCTCTCACCCTGACCCTGCGACGGCCACCCTATGCCATCCAACACGTTGCCTCAGCCAACCCTTTGTGCACCCCTTCACCCCTGTTGCCCCTCCCACGTTGACCTTACCTCGTAACTCACCTAGAGAGAGAGACGACCAGCCCTACGCCATCCAACACATTGCCTCAGCCAACCCATTGTGTGCCCATTGCCCCATCACCCCTCCTTTTATCGCTGTCACCCCGTCACCTACCTAGAGAGAGAGAGTTATTTTAAAACTTTTAAAGTTTTACTTTATTTATAAGATTCATATTTAAAAAATATTTTTAATTAGCTTTTGTGATTTTGTTATAATTTTTATAGTTTTATGTTTTTAATTTTTATTTTTTTTTGTAAAAACAAAGTATTAATATAATGATCGTAGAATTTACTAACATCTAGTTAGTTTTAAAATACTCAAAATTGTAAATTTATAAGGAACAAATACATTTAAATTTCTTGAAAATTTAAACAAAAAGATCAAGAAAAAATATTTCTTTGAGATTAAGTGTGAATATTATTTTAAAACAATGCAAAATAGTAAAAATTTTGTATCTCACAACACATATAGATGTGTTGACATTTTTAAAAATGTCAACACATCTATCCTTTTAAAGGTTTGATGGTCAAAGTACTTTAGCCAATATTGGCGCTTCTCTGTAATTTGTTTGTAAATTGAAGAGGTTTTATATGGATAGTTTTGACTTTTTTAAAAAAATTTGATGGTCAAAGTGCTTATAGCCAATATTGACACTCCTCTGTAATTTGTTTGTAAAGTAAAGTGGTTTTAATGTAATTAGCCTCGGTAAAAGATGTGTAATAAAGATAGTTACACTAATCGACTTAAAAACATAAATGGTGAGAGTCTAATGAGTTCTTTACCAGAAAATAATTATGTTCTAAAAAAAAAAGGAATATGAATATGTAAGATATCATATTAATTAGGATAACTAAATGTCAATCAACTTAAAATATATTCAAATTATGTGACATCATCGTAACAAAAAGGGTAAATATACTCTAATTACAAACTTGAAGCAACTTATCACTGGTTCTAGAAAACTTCGTAACCTCCACCACAAAATAGAATAAAGTTAAATCTTTGTATAGATTACTAACTCGCCTTGAAACTAGAAAGTGAAACCAAGCTTCCTGTGAAGCTACAAACTTCTGTATCAAAATTACAACTTGGGATCTGAATGTACTTCAGCGAATCATTCTTTGGATTGTAAGAAATAAAGCTCTGGCAGTATTTTAGCAACAATTCACCGTTCTTCCATAGCCCTATAACTTCAATATTGTCTGGTGCTCTTATTTCAATTCTGTACTCCGTAACCCAATTTTGCCTATCGTAGTCTCTCATCGTCCATATGTCAATACGAGTACCAGATGACCAATCGACAACACCCATAACACCTTCAAGATCAACCAAGAGGAAATAGAAAAACTGACCGGGACAAGAAATCAACCTAAACTCCTCCTGTGAGACATGAAAGGCGACAATCTTGCTATAATTGTCGTTGGAATGATCCATGTCCATAAGTTCGGGTAGACCAACCCAATAAAGGATTCCTCTTGCAAATACCGACCTCCCCAATACAGGACAAGGAGGACCACTACTAAGAGCTCTCCAAGATGAACTCATTCCGAGTGTGTAAATCTCACTAGTTAAATTAAAAGAAAAGTCTTGATGATCAACTTGATCAGGAGTTTCATGTCGCCGAGATACGACGCGAATAATCTTGTACTCGCTTGTTGCGCTATCAAACCCTAATCCATAACTAATTGCCAACCCAAGTTGAGATAGAGATTTAGGAGCTGGCAATTCTAAAGCCTCTTGTCTAAACGGGTTAAGCAAATAGGCTGTTCTATCTAGGCCATATTTTTTCCTGAAGCAAAGAATTCCATTGCAAGAACTCTCTAGGGTATATGCTTCTGGTTTGGTGTTCTTGGATAATAATTTGGAAGTAATCTCCAAAATACTTTCATGGTCTACTTTCCAATTATTTATGTAAGAGTTATCAGGGGTAATGTCGGATTTGGAAAAGAGGAGAATTCTTGGTTCTTCTATGCCTCCATTTAAGTGGATCTTTGCTAGATTTGGCCCGTCGATGATTCGAGACCAAGATTTGCAGACACACTTCAATCCTTGAAGAGCTTTCACTTGTAACTTTGAGAAAATAAGTAGAATTATATCAGTAGGAAGTTTATCCATACCTGGAGAATCGTTGGAAAAACCAGCTGAACTTTCTTTTCCCCTTTTTCTTTTCTCTTTTCTTTTTCCTTTTTAACAACGGCGTGAACTGAATCAAGAATTGATTTTGTGGTGTTTGTAATACCAAACCAGTTGTTGCGCCAATTAAAGAGTCTGTGTGTGTATATATATTGTATATATATATAATCACAACTCACAACTAGGTTTTAGATATTCGGTAAATACATATGTTACTTCTCGTTCTAGGGACTATAAATAATTATGTAAATATAGGGAAACTCCTTTTTTGGATTAGATTTCCCAATCCAACTCGGAAAATATAATTCTATTATTGGTATTACATCGAGCGGTTAAACTGGAAGTCAATTTTTGTTTTCCTTTTTTTTTTCCTCGTAACTTTTCGAGATTTTGTTAGAGAGTACTAATTAAACCCGTAAAAAAGAATATATAGTTGGCCTAAGGGCTAATTAGTTTTCTTCCATGTTTTTTTTTTTTTTTCTATTAGCTCTCTCTCTCTCTCTTAAACAAAAGCTTTGGGTGTTTTTAATTTTCTTTTTTTTTTAAGTTAGTTTTCTTCTTTTTTTTTCCCACCGTAAAGTGGTTTTTCTTTGATTCTTGACTAATTGTTGGTTATGGTGCAGGGTACGTTTACTTCTTGGAGCTCCGTTGTGGCTTAGACTTGATCACAAATTCCATTATCCCTTATTTTTTTCCCCAATCTTTCAATTCTCCGTGTTGTTAAACTTATGTAGTAAATCGAATTTTGATTTTTCATGACGCCGCCTTCTCGAAATTGTTTTTTGTTGTATTGGATTGGTTTTATCATGTAAAATCAATAGGATTAAAATTAGATATTTTTTTTCTCTAGTAATTAACTACATAATTCTATCTCTTTTTTTTGGGGGGAGGGGAGACAAGGGGAGCCACTGGGGTTGGTCTGCTCATTATTTGTCTTCATGCATTCTTTCATTATTGCCATACACTAATTGTGGCGTCGGCTCTGGCCGGATGGCAGAACCGGCATTCTTTTAGGCAATAAAACCACCCCATTCTGTGACAGAACTGCAGGCACTACTGGATTCATCCTTCAAAAATCCCAAACTGCAAGGGCGCCGCCCAGAGGCAACGGGACAAGAAAAAGAAAAAGCAGCATCGCTGAAAAGTCCTTTTTTTTTTTTTTTTGGGTTGGGGTGGAGGGCGGTTTAGGGCTTTTTTTAAGATTTATTGAAATAAATGACGGAAGTTTTTCAAAAATAAAGAAATTGCTCTTTTTAAATGCTTTATATGTATTGATATTAATTAATGATGCACTAATATTAATCACAGTATGTTAATCTGACAAAATTACATAACCAAAGCACTCTCACAATCCAAATTGGGTATAAAATTGCACAAAACCAACTCTTGTAATATCCTCCTCTTTAAATTCTGACAAACACCCATTTCTCTTCTCTCTACATCAAAGGAATCCAGATTCGCTGTCCCAAAATGTTGTCTCTTTCGTTGTCCCACGTGTCACACAACGACAGGTCATTCTACCTTAAGTAATAGGGACGGTGTTTACTAATGGTAAAACTCCTATTTACAGTGGGTACGTCTTTCTCCTTGTTATTCTCTCTCTTTATTTTAAGTCCAGTTATGATTTTCTTGGTTGAAGATGCCTGACAATTTCGCTCTACTGGAATTTGTATCATTCAACCAATTAATCAAGCACACTCTAAACTAAAGTATTAGAAGAGGATATCCAGAAAATTTTATTAGGCAAACAAACTTTGCAATAGTAAGAAAGCAAGAACATTAAAGCTTTTAGAAGAAAATGATACACAGATTTCCCAATATTTTTGCTCAATTTAATTGGCATTGGGGAAGAATAAATCTGTTTCTTCCAAGGGTTTTGCTTCGATTCTCTAGATCAAAGTTTAAATGCAATGTTAAATCAATCTACCCATAAGCAAACCCAATTGGTATTGAAGAAAGGACTTTCTTACCCACAGAGAGAGAGAGAAATTTTGGATTCGCAAAGTATAAAAACAAGTTTCAATTTAAGACCATGAAGTGTTGGAGCAAAATTCGTCCAACACTAAATTAACATCCTAAAAATTTAAGAGAAAAAAAAGATTTGTCAACAACGTTAAGAAAAACTTAAAAGTATACAAAGGAAACCTTAAGAGCAATACAAGTAAAAACCAGAGTCTGGTATAATTGCCTCAAGGCTTCGTATTGAGAATTGTGTATATGATCCTTTCTTCTCAATTTGACTAGATTTTATAATACATTGGGGATGAAAGAGTTTAATTCTCCTTTTAATTCGAGAATTTATTTTCTTTAATAGAAATATTTTCTCTTTAACACAAATAAAACTCTTCACCTCTTGGGTGTTATAAGGTAATCTATTCAATATGATCAAATCATCGATCATTAATAGCTTTTAATTATCGTTTGTTACATTACTTGATAACGCCTTGCGAACTTTAAGCATCCGTCTTTAAGCCAAGCCTTGGACATTCGGATGCTTGGAGTGTTTTGATGCTTGGAGTTCTTAGATGCTTCGAGTGCTCAGATGCTTGAGTGTTCGAATGCTTGGAGTGCTCGGATGCTTGAAGGTGTTCAGACATTAGAGTGCTCGGAGGTGTTTAGACACTTGGAGTGCTTGGATGCTCAAATGATTAGATGCTTGGGCATTCGGATATCTGAGTGTTTGGGGTGTTCGAATGGTCGGGTGTTCAGGTGTTCAAATGCAACGATATCTGATCCCTTGATGTTTGGGTGATCACCTCATCACAACTATTTTTTTTATTATAGGGAAAAATCTCATCCAACATTAGCCCTCCAATCTTCAAGTACTGCCTACCCAGTTAAGGAGGCTATTTTTTTTCTGCAGAATCCGAGCACCTTTTTTTGAACAGTTTTTGTCTGAACATTTTTTTGTGTATGTTTCGAATACTTTTTTTTATGTGCTATGAACTCTTTTTTTTTGTCCATATGGAACATTTTTTTTTGTGTGTGTTCCGAATACTTTTTTTATGCATACCACATACTTCTTTTGTGTGTGTTCCGAACAATTTTATTTGTACATACCAAACATTTATGTCCCAAACACTTGTTCTATGTGTTACAAACACTTTTTTGTGTGGGTTAGATCTATCCCATCATTTTGTACTCAAACAACCCAAACACTTTGGTGCTTGGATCTATCTAAGCACTTTAATGTTCGGGACAAACACAAGCACTTGATGCTTAGGCATTAGGAGCACTTTGGTGTTCAAATCTAAACACTCTGATGCTTGGATATTTTGAGCTTTTTGGTATTCAAATCCAAACACTTTGATGTTTGGATACTTTGAGCTCTTTGGTACTTAGGTCCAAACACTTCGAAGGTTTTTCTTCTCTTTTTTAACTTGGCCGGTCCCTAGTATTTTGATGTAATGGTAGTTCTAAGCACTTGGTGCTTGTGTTTTAAGTATCTCTGGGGCTCAACTTTGAGAAACACGCTAGAAGCTTAAAGTGTGGAGCACATTTGAAGGTTGGCTTTGCAAAACACTTTGAAGCTTGAACGGGGAGCATATTTATGGCTTGTAATGTGAAATATCTTTTCAGTTTAGAGTGCAGAAAACTTTACAGCTTAAACTTACAAAGTACCTTCAAGGCTTGAAGTTTGTTATGAAACTTGTAGAATTCAAAGGGTAGAACACCTTTTGAGTTCGAAATTGTAGAGCAAATTTAGAACTCAAAGCTTGGAACTCAAACTTCCAAAGCTTATGTAAGATTGCGTCTGAGGACAATATAGCTGATCTTTTCACAAAGATACTTCCCACAAGGGCTTTCGAGAAACATATAGAGGCTATGGAGTTGCGAAACATGTCACATTTACTTACTTAAGCAAGTGGGATGTTGTTAAACTATGTGCCCTAAGGATTAAATGATGTAATAAGTTTTCAGAGACAATTAATCAATAAATAGTTTATTGATTATTCATATATCAAATGTTGTCCTCTTTATATTCATTTTTATTGAATATATGATAAGCAAACAAAAGCCTAAGACTATTAGTCTAAACCTTTAAGATCGGGCAGATGATGCACAGATTATGCGAAAGACACAAACCTTAAAGGTAATAGTCTAAACAATGCAATCGATGGAATAAAGTTTAGCACTTTATTTATGTCAAGAATATTATGTTGTCTACATCCCTAACGGAAGATGACTTGTCTTGGTCATCAAAGCGAGACTCTATGAGTAAAAACATTAATATATTGTCATAGGTGATGATATATTAGATCAGAACAAAAAGTGAAACTGATTTGACTAATAATTCCATTTGTTTAAATCAGTTCACTTTAGACAATCATATGTATTTCATCTTAATCCTGTAATGAATTAATAGACCAGTATTCTTGACCTGTGTCTTTTGATTTACCGAAGGGTGACATCCTGAATTAGATAAAGGTACACATACCAGTACATTAGAGGCATAATGTAGACTATTTATTCATAGATATGGAATCTATAGCTCTTTTGTAGAGTTAATGATATTTTCTTATAGGTATTATCTGGTAATTGAAAAATTAAAGTGCTCAACCATTTGGATACATAGATGTAACCAAATGGAATACTATTTATTTATAGTAAGTTTTCCAATGGTGAGATAATAGAACATAAGATAAAATTAATCAGGAAGGTAGAATAGAATTTATCCTTAAGCCGATTATGAATATTCTATGGGGATATCACATATTATGATATGCCATGGATGATTAGCTTATTAAAGCTTCATAATGTTATATAGTTCGAGAATACAGCTCTGAGCTTTTAATGGAGTAGTGCTCGAGTTAATAATTATAAAATATATGTATCTTGGAAATTTTATTTTATAATTAAAGGAGCTTGATCTATATGTGTCCATCAAGTCCTTTTTGCTAGCTCATAATAATTCTTATAACAATACGGCATGTTTTTCTTTCATTTTGGTGACTTATGTTAATTATTAGATTGACTGAAATTTGATAAATTAGATTTAATAATTTATGTTGGTTTATTGATTGAATTAATTTTTGTGAATTAATTTAAGATAAACATGTTGAATTATTTGGATAATATATTATTTGATTTGGGATCATTTGTATATGATTATTTTAATCAAATAACTTCTCTGTTAGGTTATTTGAATTAAAACTAAGGCTCTATCTAAGATTCTTTTGTAAAGTAAGATATTTTGAGATTTTTAGATTATCTATTGGTCGGTAGAATGGTTGCCAAGTTCAATAGGCCGATGCCGATAGTTCGGCATGCTAATGCCAGACTCGACAAGCCAACCATGTGATAATCCTATTGCACGTTTTTTACGCTTTTTTGATCAAAAGTTGATCTAGACTCAAATTTTTAAGTCTTATCTAATAGGAATTGATCCTAAATTCGACTGCGATATAAAAGGAATTATTTTTCATTGTTCCTTAGATTATTTGAGAAGTAAAGAGAGAATATTATAGTCAGAGAAACTCTGTAACTCCCAGAGGGCTATTGTTTAACATTTGAAACCTTAGTTCTTGGTCTTCTCAAGTAGTTGGAAGGAGAGTCATAGAAGAAGAGTGGCACGACATGCGACCACCTACATTTTGACTATGGAAAGACCAGTTAGTTGAGGCTCTTCTAGAATATTCTTCTCTAGTTAGAGTTTTTATAGTCTTTGGCCTACCAAAAAGTATGCAATATTTTTTTATTAATTTATGTACTTAGCATGTCAAACTTGTTATTTGGAAGGAGAGTTTGATTTAAAATTTTAAAATTTCAGTACGTTTACATTTTCCAACAAATCTTGCTTCATGCCATTTCATATTCTTCTCCAAACCAAAGCTTCTTTGTCACTTGAGTATGGTTGCCTTATATTCTTTTGGTTGATCATACACTCATGCTTTGGATGACTTGGCCTCCTTTTTTGCTTCATTTGGCTTGACCATTATGGAGTAATTGATTTGTGGACATGTTAAGCTAAGGATTTTTTCTTGCATTCGACCAATCTTACAAGTTAATATTTGCACATATTAGTGAGCTCAAAAGAATCCATGTATTGTCCACTTTATCAAAGGTTCCTTTTGACTGTCCCTCGGGCCTCTTAAAAACAAGGCGTCTTGTTCTCTTTGCTTGAATTAGTCTATTTCTGTTTCGCTATAAGATATTCAAATATCTTGTCACTTGTGGTCAAAGCTATTATTGAACTCCATCTTGGCCCTCCATCATCCATGTTTGCCTCGTGGACTCCTTTTTGGTTTGCTTGATTATCTAGATGACTTTAGAGCTTAGACAACTTGAGTTAGGTGTATTATAGCATGCTAAGGCGTTTATGTTGAAGGTGGTGATAATCCTCTTTAGCTCTGATTTGGCCTATGTGTAGTCAATTTCAATGTACTGATGCAAGAACGGCCCAGCCCTGCTAGTTCTCCTTAGGCCCACGCAGGCCGCGAGCAGGGTCGGCCCAGCCTATATTAGAATTACCTTGGCCGGTCAAGCTCGTGGGCCAATTTTACATGGGCTATGTCGGACGGTGTCGTGGGCCTTGAATGGGTCGGCCTATCTTGGTCCATCATGGATTTAGATAGGCCAGCCATTTAAGTATGCAATTTTTAATTTTTTAATTTTTATTTTTTATTTTGAATTTTTAAACAAGTTAACAAATATAAAAGTTTAAACAGACAAGGGAAATATAAAAAGGAACATTTTATTTACGATTGCCTCATTAAAACCTTTCCAAGGAAACCCTAGTGGAAACAAACCTTGCTTTTGTTTTTCAAAAGCAAAGTATGCCTGGAAGAAAAAAAATAAAAAAAATGAAAAGGAAAGAAAAGAAAAGACAAAGAGCTTGCTAGGCCTATTGTAACATGATATGTGAGGCCTTATCTTAGTTTTGCTTCTTAAAAGAAGCAAAACATGCCTACAAGCAAAAAAAAAAAAAAAAAAAAAAAATTGTTATGTTGTGATGTGTGAGGCCTTTTACTAGAGAAGACTATACTCAGTCAAGTTCACCCATAAATGAATATGGAAAAACATATCTAAATATATATATATATATAATTGGGCCACAATGGGCCTTCGGTGGGCTGGCCCATTGTGGGCTTGTATGGGCCTCATATGAGTCAGGATGGGTTGGCCCATTATGGGCCTAGACAGCCTAGCCCGGCCTAGCCCATGATTTTCCATGGGCCGTGTCGGGCTAACCCATGAGCCGACATATGTTAGCCCAGCCCAGCCCACCAGTATTTATGGGCCAGGTTGGGTAATACCTTGAACAATACAGGGCCATGCCGGCCCAGCCCATCACTGTAGTAGGACGGGCCTAGGCCGGTCCATGGGTCTCGGCCCATTGTTGCATCTCTATTTCAGTGTGACTCGTACACGAATAGGTTTCTATATTTTGCAAAACGAAAATCACCATCCTTTCCTCTTGAGTGCACCTGATTTACTTTGTCACCACCAGACGTTTAGGTAGCTTTCGCTTGGAATTGTTGTTGTCAAGCAAGTAGATCCTCTCCTAACCATCTCTAAATTTTTCTTCTTCTTTGACTTGATGACTTTGCTCACCTTCTATGCTCGACGAATTTGTTGATGGTGCTTGTTGTCCTTTGGTTTATAGCACCCAGACCGTGGTAAAGATGAGCTTTGACCATACATCTGCTAAGTTTTTCATGCGATATTTCCAAGTTTAATTCCCCCGAGTGCTTGAAATTTGCCCAAGTCCTTGATCAAGGTTGTTCTTATGGGATTGCTTGAAATTTGGCCAAATTTATGCTTGGAGTTGTTGTCGAACAAGTGCTTTGAGCTTTCCCAAAGCCTATTTTAGGATTATTTTCGAGTGGATGTTCGACCTTTTTTTTTTTTTTTTTTTTTTTTGCATTTTCTTCCTTTTCCTTTGCCTTTGATATCCTACTCAAATTAACAAAATGACTAAAGTAAATGGAAAAATAAATGTTCGTGAACATATA
>CAMOHE010044817.1:0-31132 GCA_946598075.1 Artocarpus hirsutus
ATCACTCCTCCACCTATTAGCTGAAGCACCGAGGGGGAAATTATTCTTCCTTCCATACAACGTTGGACAACATTGGATGTTAGGACTTATTTCGCCATGGGAGGACCAAATATATTGGTTTGACCCTCTCGGACACCCACCACGTGACGATTTCGTATCAGTCACAAGATTGTAAGTATTAATATTGTCTTACAAAATTAATTGTTTTTTAGTCTCACATAATTGTATCATCTTTTAATTTATTTATTATTTAAACATGATATACATTATTAGGGTGCTTAACGATTGGAAGCTTCAAGCGGGAATTGGTGTCACAAACAGACCAAACGGAACGTTATATTCTAAACGTAAGTGCCCAAGACAACCTGAAAACATAGAATGTGGTTTTTTTATTCTACGTTTCTTGCGGGATATAATTACGAGTGGTATACAAGCCTTAGGAAAAAAAGAAGTTTATATACATACAGATATACATGAAGTTAGATTAGAATGGGTGTAAATAGGTTTGTGGTTTTTAGATAGGTACACGTCATACTAGATTAACAAAGTGCTCAAAATAGCTCAAGTGTAAACAGATATTGTAAATACAAATTAATATTTGATTATAGAACAATTATTGTATGTAATTAGGGCCTTGATGTAATGGATAACATACGGGACTGGCCATCTCGTAGGAAATTGAAATTGCAGGAGATTTTTTTTTTAAGAAAATACCAAATTTTCACGACGGTTTTTGTGAAAAACCGTCGTGGTAGCATATCTTCCACGACGGTTTTTGACAAAAACCGTCGTAGCAGCCTTAGCTACCACGATGGTTTTTGACAAAAACCATCGTGGCAGCCTTAGCTACCACGACGGTTTTCGCCAAAAACCATCGTGGTAGCCTAGCTACCACGACGGTTTTCGTCAAAAACCGTCGTGGTAACCTTAGCTACCACGACGGTTTTTTACAAAACCCGTCGTGGTAGCCTTAGCTACCACGACGGTTTTGCACAAAAACCGTCATGAAAAATTACAGTTCACCCCCCCACACGCGCCAAATTAATCTATTCCACGACGGTAAAAAACCGTCGTGAAAAGTCGATCATATTCCACGACAGAGGTTTCTACGACGGTTTTTTGACCGTCGTGAAATTTTTCCACAACGGTTATAAACCGTCGTGGAATCCACATTTTGTACTAGTGCTCTCCCTCTCTTCCCTCACTCACTCACACGCTCTCTCTCTCTTCCCTTTTGTTTCACTCTCTCTCTGCCTCTCTTTCCCTCTCTTTCTCTCTCAATTTTTGCTTCAAAAAATACACCCAAGCTTTGGTATTTAGAATATTGGAAGCTCGAGAACTCGATTAGACGATCAAAACACGATTCAAAGCTTAGATTCAAAGTTAGTTTTCAAAATCTCAAACTTTTTCAAAATTTTCAAATTTCTTTGTATTTTGAAATCTAAGTTCACTTAAGCTTAGAAAACCCTTGATCTAAGTTAAAGAAACTTAAAATAACTAGAATCTAAGCTTAGCTTGAAGAAAAATAGATTTAAATCATGATTTTTTATTTTTCTCTATTTTTCTCCATTTTTGAAAATTTTCAAAATCTTTGTGTAAATCTTGTTTGAATGTGTTAAAAAGTAATCTATTATATTATTCTATCATCTATGAGTGTTTCCTATGCTTGAGAACTGAGAAAAACAAGTTGAAATGAGGATTTGGGCTCCGGGAGGCCAAAACCCGTGCTTGGAAAATTCTAGAATTTTCCAGTTCAGTAGGTCAAACTTCATGTTTGGTAGGCCAGATTTATACGACTGATAGGCCGAACTTGGAAAAGTTGAGTCGAGTGGACCTGATTTGTTGGTAGGCCAAACTGCACAGTTCAACATGCTAAACCAGGAGGACCGATAGGCCGACCGAGCATAGTAAAAATTAGTTATTTTTTACCTATTTTCACCGTTTTGAACCCCAATTGAGATTTTGATGTTACAGTATGATTTTATAAACAAAAATAGCACACTAGGATACCATGAGATAATTTAGTAACATAGGATATCTTGAGCTAGAAAGTGATAGACTCAGCTTATATATTTAAGGTTGTTTGTGGTTTCGCAGAGCTAACATATAGCAGACCGAGACTATAGTGTGGGACACCGGTACAAGTATTAAGGTAGGACTTCTACCCCTTTCCTTGGTAGCCTAGTTTTAAAATGATTTTGGCGTTAAAATGATTTCTTTCAAAATATTTTCAATAAATGATTAAAAAGTTATTTTACGAGTTGTTTTTATAAACAAGTAGAATAAAGTGATTTCCACAAATGGTTTTTAGATAATAATAGAAATACATAGATGGGCATGATGCCATATCAGAGATCAGGTCGTGTAGCGCGCGACCTTGGGGGCAGGTTTCGAAACCCAACTAGGCCACTTCGGTGGTGAATATTATGGTTTGTTGGAAAAGATAAAAAGGTATTTTTTGGATGAACTGTTTTCAATAAAATTTATTTAAATGAATTTAATTAATTATTTATTTATTTAACTTTGTTTCCTACGTAAATTTGTATTTAAATTAATTATCTGTTTTTAAAAAGTATAGTCCTATTGAGCCTTTCGCTCGCTTTTTATTTGTTTTAAATCTTTCCCCTCTGGGTGAAATTCTGTAGGATCGACGGAGAGTCCACCGACCTGACTCGTGAGCAGTAGAGGAACCAGTGTAGGTTATTTGAATTATAAAAATTAAGGCATGTATAACTTTAACTCTCTCTTTTTGTTTTGGAATGTGGTTATAATTTAATTATTGTCGATACTATATGTGTGCATAAATTGTGGGCCGGTGGGACCCAACTCGTATTTTTTTTCTTTATTATTATTGTTTTCTTATTGTTTACTTTGTTACTCCTAATTGTTTAATTATTATAAATATTTGTTTAAAAAGGTTTTTAAATTATCACTATTTCATAATTAATTAAATTCTTAAATATATGTTTTAATTAAAATTCTATTTAATTAACTTAATTAACCCGTCACGTCATATCCTATACTCCGGGACATAACAATAGTACTATACATATAAGATTATCTCTTTGTCTAACCAGACTCTTTACACTAATTTAGATATTATTTTATTATTTTAAATGGAGTTATTTTTAGTGGGGTTAGAGAAATGCCCTAACCACAGCTCCTCTCTAAAAGAATACTGCTAAATCTAACTCAACAATGGAAAAATAAAAGAGGAAGAAAGGGGGAAAGAAGGGCAAAGGCTCATTGGGATGGCTTTGAAAGGGGAAGAACCCTTATTTATATTAGTAAAAATACTACTATTCATGATTATTTAATAATATTTTTATTATTAATCTATTAATTTATTTTATTTTAATTTATTTTTATTAATTTTTTATTTTTTTCTTTTACTTTTCCACCACCAGGCGAATCAGCATCAATTGCTGATTGTCTTAAAACTCAGCCCATGTGAATCAGCTGATTCTATTTTATTTTTCTTTTGATTTTTCTTCTTTCCACGATTCAGCATTGTTCAGTGTATGTATTTGTGCATGTGATCCTGTGTGATGCAAAGCAAGATTGAACAATCTTAGACCTGAAGATCATTAACTCAAGACCAAAAACATGGCTCCGATTGCCGGAGGATTTACAGGACCAAGCAAGTGATTTCAGGCCTTGGCCGCGGTATGATGATCTGACTGATAGGAAGATACACGCATGTGAGGCAAGCCGCAACAAATTCCATAGGGGGACAAGGACGTGTGGAAGACCAAGTTTCTTTGGGTGGTGCAATCCGACAGCCCATAGCTTGCCATGCGCTCTTTCTTTTATTATTAAATTTATTTTGATTTCTTGTGCATTTGGGGTCGTTTTTGCCCTTTTTTATACCATTTTTGCTCCATTTTCCTCTAGATTTTAAATCTAAAATTGTAACACCCATCGATTTTCATGTAATAATTTATGTCAAATGTGTAACGATGTTAAGTGTTATATTTATGTTATGTGTATGATATATAATATAATGGTGCTAACTATTTTATTTTAAGTGTTATGGCAGGTGACGCTCACGTGGAATTGATGTGCTCAAGTGTTCATGTTATTAATATTGTATGTTTAATCATAATTTTATGATAATTTAATGATTTGGATGATTTTGGTATGTTAGGGTAGATCGGCAGGTCGGCAGGCCGAAATGATTCCTCGAAACGGCAAGCCGATGGCATATCATCGGTAGGCCGGACTTCAGAGATCGGTAGTCCGATGAGAGCTGACAAGCAGTCAGCAAAAAATTCACAAAATTTGTGATAAGTTTGATTATGTGATTGGATGATTTATTTTGAATAATTGACATATTTTTGGAATGATTTCTTTAATTTTGGTAAAGAAACAATTGAATTTTGATTGATTGGATTTAATTGTTATGGTTTCCTCTTTTAAAAATTTCAAAATATGGTAAATGGAGCTAAATTAGAGATTTTGCCTTAATCTCCTCCTTTTCAACATGAATTTTGGCCCTAATTTAATCAGAAAATTCTGATTAATGTAAAGAGTGGGAGTTTCTTTTTTTTTTAACGTAAACAAATTTATTTTATAACGCTCTTTTTTTTCTTTCTCTCTCTCTTTCATGTATTCTCTCTTACGTTCTCCCTTTCTCTCTCATTCTTTCTCTCTTCATCTTGTTCATCTTTCTTCTTCTCCCTTTCAAATTTTCCCCTGCTATTTTTTGTTAAAAATATCTTAATTTCTTTAGCGTTAATTCAAGGAGTTTTGAAGAGAAATTGTTTCGAGGTAAGAACTCATTTTTTTGGTATTTCTGAATTGTATTTCTCTCCTCAATCCAACTGCAATATATTTGTCTAGGAATTTGTTTTGCTCTAAATTTTTAATATGTTATTTATGAATGTGTTATGTGATATTCCTCCAAGTTTCACGTTATTTCAATTTTTTTATAAAAAGTTATGAATTTTCTTCTCTCCATCACTCACAGTAAATTATTGCTGATTGGTTGTATTGCACAAATATAAGGATGCTGTTCTTATTGCAAATGAAGGTTATTTTTCATGAAATTTGGTAAATATGTTCATGTATATGTTAAATTATGGGCTGGAAAGTTTGATGATGGTTTGATTAATATTTTATGTGTTATGAAATTTTTATGGATGCTAGGTATTTAGACTGTTTTAACGGTAAATTTATTAAACTTTTATTATGTAATGTTTTTGTATGACTAAAATAAATTTATTTGGTGATGAGAAATTTTATGCTACTATAATTGTAAGTTAATATGATATCATATGAATTTTGAGGTCTAAATAAGTTTATTTTAATTGATTGGCACTATTTATTGCATGTAACTCACTGTCCAATTTGTTTGTGGCTATTTTTGTCTCTGCCTTCTAATGCACAGTTTAAGCTATAAGGAATTTATTTATGGGTAATTTTTGGATATGTTATAGTTCTGTGTGTCTATTATATGTCATAATTTTTGTAGATTTTTCTATGGCATGAAAATGTGATAAATGGACCTGAGATAAGGATTGTTCACTGTGTTATTTTGCTGGCAGATTCTGTATTGTATGTTAGGTGATTTATTTAAATTATTAAATGAAATTTTTATGACTAAAGAAAAATCATGGTGATAGGTTTATGTGTTATCTTTATTCCTGCCAGATTTGGTACTCAAATTATATGTGAAAATAAAGTTATTAAGTTATGAATTCATGAAGGTCAGAAATGTATTTGTGTTGATAGTTTTGTTTAAAATGCTTTTAAGTTAATGAAATATGTTATATATTTATGTTTTCAAAAAATGAATGTAAATGTATGTATGATGTTATGGATGTTATGTTGTGGTAATTAAAAATAAATGTTAATTGCCATTTTATGAATGTATGACATGGACACAATATGAAGTGAGCACATCGAGACCACGGCTTCGTCACCTACAAGATAAGGTTAAGTAAGCTTTAAGAGGTAAGTACATTCTCAACTGCAACATGATATGTTTTATAAAGATTTGAAAATATGTTCATGATGATATCTATGATGGTTTTATGATAATTTTTCATGAAGTATTATTATGGAAGTTTTAAGGTATAAAAGTTTATGCATGTTTTGATGATAACATTTTTCAAAGCATGAAAGTATAAGTATGTATATATGTATCACCTAAATAAGTGTTGCACACCCAATGATATGTTATGTTATGATATGATAAGTTATGATGTCATGTTTGGTTTGAAATTAGCTACTCCTCTCCTCTCATGGCGGCGCGCCTATGATGTTGTTATGGTGCAACACTTAGGCCCTTAAGATAAAATGAATAATTTTTTAATATGGACAATGTAAAGAAAGATATGTTCCTTATAAAATTGTGCTTAGAGCACTATTATGATGATGATGATGATGATGTTCATGAAATGTTTTAAGTTGTGAGATTTACAAATGTACTTACTAAGCATTAGCTTATTCAAGTTTATATCATGTTGCAGATAAAGGTAAAAGAACCATGGATTAGGAGGAGGACCAAGACGGCGTGTGAGCTAAGCAAGATGAATTGCAAACGGAAGACGCCAAGAAAGAAAGAAATAAGTTTTTAAATTTTGAAACTATGTTTATTTTTATGTTTTTATCTCTGAGTTTGTTTATTGCTTCCACACCTTAAAGTTTTGGAACTTGTTTTAAAAATTAATTTCAAATATTTTAAAGTTCGGCCTGCCGACCATTACTAGTCAGACTGCCGAACTTATTGCTCTCAAAATTTCATTTTGCATAGCCTCGGGTGGCCTGTCGATGGTTGACCTTCGGCTTGCCGGTCAAGTTCGGCCTGCCGAACTGTGTCTGAAGAATTTTATAAATGTCTTCAAAGGTTAAAATAATTTTCAATGATATTAACAAACTATTTACAGGATGTTCATGGAAAAGCGAATTGTTATAATTAAGTAATTTATAAATTCTCGTGAAATATATAAAAATATAAAAAAAATAAAATAAAATAATATATATACGGATCCTGGGTATGCTTTTCCAAACTATGATTTCAAATACATGTTATAATTTATAATAGTTTTACTTCAATTAATGGTTAAATAAATGAATGTAACGACATCTGTAATGTCCGTAAAAGGGGGCGTTTGAAAAATTTACAAACATATAAAATTAATTCTTTTACAAAAAAATGTTTATGACAATTATTAAAATATTTATGTAACAATAAAACACATAAAAATAATTACAAACTTTTAAAATTTCCAGGTTCTTTCGATTTAACATAGAAATGATTTTTAAGAGTTGGAAATATTTTTATAAAATATAATAAAAACATATTTACAAACTAAAAAATTATTTACAAACACTTTAACACTCAAAATAAAATCACACAATATTATTTTTACGGTTTTGACTATTTATAAACTAAGCACACATTTAACATACTAAAACGACTCTAAAAATTGCTAAAGATATTATTTAATATAAAAACACACTAAAAACTTGTTTTTAAACACATTTACACGCTAAGACATAAAAATACTTATAAACACAAAAATGCTATTAATTAGAGGATTTAATGAGAAATAAAAACATACATAAATGATTTAAGCCTTAGAAATTGTATACTTTTATGGTCTCACTAGCATGCCATGGCCCTTGCCATCCTTTTACTGCAAGCACTAAAGGGAAATGTTTGTGCCATATAATATTGGGGAACATTGGATGTTGGCACTTGTTGCACTACGAGAGGACCAAGTTTTCTGCTTTGATCCCTTTAGAAGCATACGACGCAAAGATTTTTTAGCTATTATTAAAATGTAAGTGTGATTTTTTTGTTTTAAAATACAGTTTGATTATACATTACATTATTGCATTAAATTCTTCTTTATTTTGATAAATCTTTAGGGTGATTAATGATTGGAAACTTCAAAGGGAGTTGGTGTAACAATACAACCAAATGGACAAACCGTTTATATGAACCATAAGTGTCCAAGGCAACCCGACAACATTGAATGTGGTTATTTTATGTTACATTACATGCATGATATGATTTTTACTAATAATGGTGTATTTAAGCCCTCGAAAAAGGAATTTTATATATGTGATGATTTAAATGAGGTTAGATTTGAGTGGGTAAGTTATTTAATTAAGTTTACTAAATTTAGTTAGTAGACTAGAAACTTTATGTATTTATAAAATTTTTAGCTAACTATAAATATATCATTTTGCGATTAGGGCCTTGTATTAATGGATAATACACAAGACTAGCCATGCCGTGGAAAATAAAACAATTTGGCTCTTTTTTTTTTTTTTTGCTTCTAACGTTTACAACAAAAACCATCGTGTAAGCTTCGTGGCATACAACAAAAATAGTTGTGTAAGCTCTTTTTCTCCACGATGGTTTTGTGTAAAAGCCATCATGATATCTTTAATAAAAATACCATATATTCCTGCAAAAATCCGTATTCTACGATGCTTAAAAACCATCGTAGAAGACGGATGATTGTTTGATGGTTTTTTAACTGTCGTGTAAACTTTTCACGACGGTTTAGAACCATCGTGTAATAAACAGTTTGTTGTGGTGTAACACACACACACACACACACACACATATGCTTATTGTGCCCTTAGCCATTAACCCATGCTATGAAGTGCCTCAATCGAGGAATAGGGGCCTACCCCTAAAGTTATATCTCATCACGCGATCTCTATGGCTATCCTTTCAAAACCAACTGTCTAGAGGCACTTCTTCTTTGATAGTATTTACAAATCATTTATCTTCATAATTTCTTATTTTGAGTCTAAATCTCATTTTGCTATCTATTTTCCAAAACTCTCTTTCAAAAACTTTGATTCATGAACTTAGGTTGTTAGATATATATAATCTTTCTCTCTATATATATACTCTAAACTTTTATTTAAAATCTTAATGTCCCTGAAAAACCAATTTCTAGACTAAATCATGAAATATGTAATACAAGTCCAAAGAAGAAAAATATACAAAAGGGGAAATTAATATAAACTCAAGCCAAATATTTAAAAACCACTCATGGCATAATAATGCAAAAGTAAGACAATATGCATAATATCTATTAACATAAAGTCAAAAACACCAAAAGATCTTTTTGTAATGAAATTCTCTAAAGATTACAAAACCGACGCTAAAAGGAATTAAACAAAACAAGCTTTCCATTGAACCATCAAATGCCACAATCCAAGTTCTCTAAATCTTATAACTAATCCTTAATAAATCAATTTTATAGATTCTAAGACTTTGACATGCATTTGGAAAATTTCTAACCAAAACTTAAATTGCAATCAATTCGGGCAACAAAGTTTTAAACGAGGCAATTCTAAATGCTATATGTCACTCTTAAGATATTCTAGGATATGTTGAGGATGGTTTAGGTGTAGGATTATATATCAAAAAGTGATGGTCTAGATTCTTATGTTACCAATTGTTAGAAAATACAATTCGTCGATTGTTACAAAAATATTTATACAATATTCTCCACAACTCCTATAATTACAAAATTAGTTCGTAAATGAAGTTAACACCTTGTGCTTTCCAGAGAAATATCATATGCGTAATTTTGACTCAGTTTCTCCAAAAATGGGTTGGAACTTGGCTGCAAGATTGGGTTTTTCTACAAATTTACTAAAATTTGTCTAAACTTTGAAATCACATAACATAGGTAACGGGTGTCCAATTGATGTGGTTTTTACAACTATAGGAAGTTAGGGTGTTTATTTTATGGTCCTAAAAAGGTCCATGTCTTTTGGTTTCTACATGGGTAGCTCGAATGTTTGAATATAAACATTATTACTATTTAACTCCTCAACACAAGAAAACAATCCCAAAACTATATCTCTTTCAAAACAAGTTCTAAACACCCCTATAAAGTAAGAGTTCTAAACACCCGTATAAAGTAAGTTAAAATAATACAAGTCTTATATCACAAAATGTATGCTAATTCTAAGAAAGGGGTGAGACGATCGAACAACTCCACTATAGGCGCAAAGGAGACATCCGACAAATCACATATTCAAAACAACTATGATTTGACCAAAGGCTTAGAGAAGTAAAATAATCCCCATTTACTAATTTGAACTCTAATCCATATCCAATATTTAGTTCATAGGTTAGTTCCCTAACCAAAAGCAAACTTAGGTTAACACCATTATTCTTCCCTATGCAAAGTTTTGTGCTAATGTCTAACAGACACTAAAGGTTTATTCATGATCGAAAGCTAAAAAAATTTCCACTAAGACCATCATGTAGCCTATATACAAGTTGCTCATGTGTCTAAAGACTCCTAACACTCAAGTCTACATGAACATATAGCACTACCTTTGGTCTAAAGTGAACAAACTCATAAAATTTATCATTACAGTGTGAAACTTCATAATGAATCATCAACATTGTGTCACATATCATTCCATAATGATAGTCAAAACTGCAAATAATTACTAAGGACACTTCCTCAAATTTTTATGAACACCAAATAAACAGGAAAAACAACAAAATATTAAAATATATCATATCTCAAAGTCTAATATAAATTACAAGAAGTTTTTAAATAAGTTATATGACCACTAACCTTTTCAACTCAACACTCAAACGATTAGCACTTCAAGGGCCAAATTGAAGCCTTTTATTTTGATATCAAAACTCAAATAATGTAAAGTAAACCAATCTAAGTACTGTAATTTTTTTTTTCCTTGCTTTCGCATTCTATGGAGCACTTATCATTCATACCCCCTATTTGGCTCCGTGGTTCCCACCACGGTTTCCACCACAAACTTAGTTATAAACAGTGTAAAGCTCTCACATGCTACAGTAACAATAAAAAAATTTGCTACAGTCTAAAGCTCTCGCATGCTACAGTAAAAGTGGTTCCCACCACCCTCCAAACACCCCAATAATTTCCTTAACTAAGTTTAACAGAGATCCTTCATTTTTCTAACTACATAACTTTTCATTCTTTCTCAAAAGCCATCTACTCAAGCAAGTCTCTCATCAAAGCACTCAAATTAAACGTGAAATATTGAAAACTATAAAAAATCAAGACATCAAAAGTTGCATTATCAAAACACTAACTTTTTAAATATTAGAAAACTTAACCAGGCCAATACATGGGGGTTTATAGATCTTTTTTTCTTCTCCTCATGATTTTGAGCTTTTTAACGAAAAAGAATTACTTAATTTGGACTTGAAATAACTGAGCTATGAAGTTTTGAAACTTTAAATTTCTCTGTAAGAAAGAAAGAGAGAGTAAATCGATAGAGACCGAAAAGAGAGGGAAGGAGTGTTGGGTGATAAATGGGAGAAGGAAGAGAAAAAGAAGAAGGAAAAGAAAAAAAAAAAAAAAAGGCAAATAGTTGTGTTAGGCTATTTTTTTATGGGTTAATGAGATCACTAAGATAATTCAACATAAATAATGTAATTCATTCAATTTCTTATTCAGAATAAAATATCTTTTAGATAAACAGTAACAGTTAACAGAGCACTGACATGCCATTTGAAAATAACATTTGTTTTTTCCTACTCAAAAAATTTATACTAAATAAACTTTCCATTATTTTTAATATTAATTAATTTATTGGGGTGTTACAAAGATACATTTGAAGTAAATTTAAAACACGTGCCAAGATGTCAATAAGGGAAGGTTTTCAACAAAGGGCATCTAAGTTTGACAAGGCCAAAATATTGAATGAATTGTGTTGATAAAAATTGCAATTAAAGAATTCGGCCATTGAACTACAACGAGACGGACATGTTCCCAGTGACAATATATAGTGCAATACATACTTGCTCATTGGGTATCCTTCAAGTCGAAAATCAAAAGCTAGAAGCTGCAAAAGGATAAGTGAAGAAATAAAAAGAAAGTACAAAGAACTGAGGAAGGCCATATATGCACCGAGCAACATCATGCAAGACATGAAGAAAGAATATGCTAACTAATTAATTTTTTGTTTGTTTATTTACTCCCGAGTTCCAGATTTTTCTTTCTCTATCATCTTTTTCTTTGTTGTGATCTAAAAATTCTATAATTGTTGGAAATGCATATCCCTTCAGGACACACTATGTGTCCTGACAGGATATGTTGTTGTGACTTGAAATTTTTCTTAAACCGTCACAAGTGCCACAGTTTCTTTTGAAGTATTTTCAGATTTCTTTGTCTGCTTCACTTTAGTTTGCTTGATAATGGGACATTCCCAGCATGTATTGTTGTGACCTGAAATTTTCTATATTTTTTGAAAATTAATTGCTTCACTTTTGCATTTGTACTTATAATCTTACAGTTAACATGTGTTGACAAAATATATGTCCGTGGCCATTGCAACATCAATAAAAGGATGGAAGCATTGCCGATCAATAATTGCAGCAGGTGGGAATTCTTTATAGTGCAAGAACAATGGGTCTTTGCTGTGTGTGAGTGCAAAAAGATGCTAATAACCAGATTTTTCCATTAGCCTTCAACATTGTTAACTCTAAAAATGACAACTCATAGGAATATTTCTTGAAGAAACTTAAAGAAGCTTATGGCAAAAGGGACAGGATGTGTATTTTGTCTGATCGACATCCTAGCATACACAAGACAGCAGCAAACACGTTTCCAAATGCATTGTTTAGATATTGTAACTATGACTTTGTTCAAAACTTAAAGGGTTAATTCTGTGGTGTTTTTAGTGTAATAGCAAAAAAGTTTAAGGGAGCATTTTCGACATATATTAGAGAAGACCATATGGCACAAATGTATAAAATACATGGTGGTCTTCGATAAATCCTTGGAGACGGTAAGGCTTCAATAATGGCAAGGTCATTCTCTCGTAGATGAAGACACAGAGTAATTATGTAAAATATAGCAGAATATATGAACAAAGACAAAAAAAAAAAAAAAAAAAAGCTAGGGAAATAGCGATGGGAATGGTAATCTAGTGGCTTAGATCAATGCTTCAAGATTGGTTCTACAAAGGAAGACAAAATGTGGAACGAACACGGCTATCAGAAGTAGAGAAACAATTCCAGAACATATTTTGAATTTAATTGAAACTAAGGAACATATTTTGAATTTAATTGAAAGTAAGGATAAATTACTTATCAAATAATTTGATTTTGATGTTGCATTAATATTCCTCCAAGTTATTTTGCATATCTTGGCGGGATATAAGTCTGTTTTTGAAGAACTTAAATAATTATAGACCAAATAGCAAACAATGACATATTCCACGTTCATAAAAAATTACACAGAAGATGGATTGTAAACGTGAAAATGAAAACATACACTTGTTGATACTTGGACCGTAATCAACTACCATGCTTCCATGCTTTGGAGGCAAGTAACAAGATAAATATGAGCATCTCTGCAAATATTGTCCATACTATTGTACAAAGGAGGCACTAAATAAAAGACTTGCTAGTGTACATGAGTTTATCTATTTATCAACATGAAATATGCTAGATGAAGAAAAGATACTTCCATTAATGTTAAAGATACTAGTGGGAAGATATGAACACAACAGGAAGACATACAAGTTTGTTATACCATTGGAAAAAAAAATAAATTAATTTACATTCAACTGTTCTTTTTGGCAATGAATATTGTTTGAAATTTTGTAAGGGTTACTAAGGATTGAGATTGTGTTGGACCAATTGTTACCGTAACTCCTGCTATTGGATAAGTACCATTGGTTGTGGTTGAATATGTGAATGGCTCGTCTAGGTAATTTGATCTCAGGAACTTATATACATAAGTGTAGATGAATTAAAGCGTAGTTCATGTCTTCTTCTTATATTGCAGCTTCACGAGTTGAGAATTTTGTATAATCAATTTAATGGTGATTGTGAATTATTATGGTCATTTACAATATCTTTGGAAAAACCATATCCCAGTGAAAGATCACTATATCCTATTGGGGTATGTTGCTCTAGAAAAAAAAAAAAAAAAAAAAACAATTTTTAAAAAAATCTATTGACGATAAAAAAATATAAAGACTCGTAGAATTGTAGATTTCTTATCTAATATTTTCACTTTTACTTCAAAGTAGATAGGGTAATTTATGAACTAACACTTGGAACTAACTTGATACATATTGCTATTTTCTTGATTTTGGAGTAACTGTGGAATGTATGTGATCAAAATGGTGAGTGTTTTATAGAAAATTATACTTTTGACCATCGTGACATGTCCTTCGATGAAAAAGTTACAGTGGAGCTTTACACTCATGTTATAGATGTCAGGTTTAGTGCCCTAAAAGCTGTGACATTGTACATATTGTTAATAAATAAATAAAGTGATATTTATTATTATTTTGGTTGCTTATATATGTTATGAATACATTTATAAACATTGAGAAAATTCCATGATTATTTATGTGACTATAAATTTAGCATATAAGTGTTATATGCTTAAAGATAAAATTTATAGATAATAATCTAAATAGTCCATAATAATTAATTAAAGTTTGAGATCTTTAATTAAATATTATAAGTACAGTACAATCTCATTTAGAATGAAATAGTCTTTATCCGAACTATTAATATAGAGATCTTAGATTGAAGGTATTTTATATAATGAGATTATATAGGACTGGACCAGATAAATTATGAATCTCTAATAATCATCTGTTAGAAATAGACTATTCAAATTTATTACTATGATGATCATATATTTGACAGTCTTAATCCTGAGTATTTATTAGACTCTTGTTTATGACATTATGCTTTTTGATTTGCTTGGTAAGATTTGTTTTAGCACAGATCATAACTTAACATCGTGAAAATATAATGTAATAAATAGCTAGGAATAATATTATACAGATATAGAATCTATTCCTTCCCTATAGAAGTTAGAAAAATAGTTCTCTTGAGTGATAATTCAAAATTTAAACAGTAGAGCGGTCGTTCATAATAAGATTATGAATTAACTGTTCATTAGAGAATTATTGAAACTCAAGGATAAAGATATAATAAGAGAGGTAAACGCAAATAGAACCTAGCTCTTATTATGTATTATTTATGGAGGACTGACTTATATGTAATGATTATATCAATAGACTACTCGTTAATTTTCTTTGAATAATTCTACTATAATCTCGAGAGTTCAGTTTCAGGTTTTTAGCGGAGCAACACTAAAACTAATAAATTTGGCACATTAATTAAAGAGTTTGATTAATTGTCAAATTTATTGGAGCTTGGGTTATAGGTCCATAGGTCCCCAATACTACCTCTGTAACACTATATTAGATTTATGCATAGAATGAATTATAGATATTTAGTTTGAAATTATTGAATTCTAAATTAATTATTTCACACTTGAATTATTAATGTGACATAAAAAAATGTTATTGTGACACACAATGTAATGTGATAAATGTTGTCACATTTAACTGAGCATTAGTTAATTAATTAATTGATTAATTTTAAAATCTATTTTTAAATAAATATGATTTATTTTTTAATTTAGATTTAGATATATATATATATATATGGTTTTGAACCAAATCTTATTTATATATAAGATTTTATAATATATTAATAATATATATACATATATATTAAAAAAAAACCAAAAATGTGAACTTCACAAGCGTGAAGTTCATGTTTTATATATATATATATTAATTAAAAAAAAAGTGAAATGGAAGCATACCTAAAGGTAACTTCTTTATATATATATATGTATATATATATATATATATTAAAAGTTAACCGTTTTTTTTAATTTGTTAAAAAAAAGGAAAGGAAAAAAAGTAAAAATCATGTAAAATATATCTCTTCCCTATATATTTGATAACGTCGTTATTTTAAATTTGAAATCAATTGAAAAATTACTAATGGCTCAGATATAAAAAGAGAGAGATAACAGTTATCTCAGTAGATCTTTCATTCACGTAACTTTTGCAGAATACTTAGAAAGAGAAAAACTAAGAGTTCTTCTCTAGAAAAAAAAGGGTCTGTTATCTCATATGTTGAGTACATGTCGTTGGCGTGGGATTAAATTTTAGAGGGATACTAAAAATTTCAAACATGCAGGACATTTCACGACAGTTTTTACTAAAAAACTGTCGTGGAAGCTATGGTACCTTTCACGACAGTTTTTATAAAAACCGTCATGGAAGGTCCCAAGGTTTGAAATTTTTAGTAACCCGTCCAAATTTAACCTTCGTGAAAGATTAATTTTTGACAGGCTACTAAAAATTTTAAATATGCAAAACCTTTTATGACGGTTTTTATAAAAACCATCGTGAAAGGTTAAATTGAGTGGGATACTAAAAATTTCAAACCTCGGACCTTTCACGATGGTTTTTTTCAAACCTCGGACCTTCCACGACGGTTTTTATAAAAACCATCGTGAAAGGTCCCGAGGTTTGAAATTTTTAGTGTCCCGCCTAAATTTAACCTTCATGAAAGATTAAATTTTAACGACTACTAAAAATTTCAAACATGTAGAACATCTCATAACAGTTTTTACTAAAAACCATTATAGAAGACCCCGAGGCTTGAAATTTTTAGTATCCCGTCCAAATTTAACCTTCGTAAAAGATTAAATTTTGACAACTACTACAAATTTCAAACATGTAGAACATTTCACGACGGTTTTTACTAAAAGCCGTCGTGAAAGGCCTTCCACAACAGTTTTTATAAAAACCGCCGTGGAAGGCCCCAAGGTTTAAAAATTTTAGTTTCCTATCCAAATTTAACCTTCATGAAAGATTAAATTTTGACGGGCTACTAAAAATTTTAAATATACAAAACCTTCTACGACGGTTTCGTGAAAGGTCAAATTAGACGGGATACTAAAAATTTTAAATATCTAAACCTTCCACGATGATTTTTACTAAAACCCATCTTGGAAGGCCCTGAGGTTTAAAAATTTTAGTTTCCTACCCAAATTTAACTTCGTGAAAGATTAAATTTTGACGGGCTACTAAAAATTTCAAATATACAAAACCTTCTACGATGGATTTTATAAAATCTGTTGTGAAAGGTTAAATTAGACAGGATACTAAAAATTTCAAATATCCAAACCTTCCACGACGGTTTTTATAAAAACCGTCGTGAAAGATTAAAATTTTATTCATGCCAAACTTAAAGGTTAAATTTAAAAATTTCAAACATGCATACCTTCCACGACGGTTTTTGTAAAAGCTGTCGTGGTAGCTTCCACCAATACCACGACAGTTTTCGTCTTTGTGGGCATAATTCGTCGCGTTTTTTTTTTTCTTATCACGATAGTTTTTGAGAAACGGTCATTAAATAAAGGTCGTATAATCTCAAATTTGTTGTAGTGAATTTTTTTTTAATTTTTGGGTTTTTCTTTTAATTCTTTTGCCCTTAAAAACACATGTCGTTTCACTGATGAAACATAGACTCCCAACAGTCCAAACAACATGTCGTTTTACTCCTTATGGTCCGAAACGACATGTCATTTCATTATGCTGAAAACACTCATTCTTTAGCTAAAACGACATGTCGTTTTCGGTCTCAATACCTAAAAACGACGTGTCATTTTTTGAGGGCAAAACGCCCACTTCTCAGCCAGAAATGACATGTCGTTTTGGCTGACCCAAAGCTAAACGACATGTCATTTTATGTCATCTTCAACCTTGAACCAGGTCATTTTGACTTGGCTTACCCAAAAAATGACCTAGTTTCAAACTCGGCTCGTTTTTAACTATCTGGACACCTTTTTGACAATTTAAATTGCAAAATTCTTAGAAATCGAGTGTCTAAATGATTTCTAATCTCAGTTTCAATTAAAAAAGTTAAAATCAAAAAGCTAGAAATCAAAAAAATTTTCAATCATGAGTTTTCAAACACAGTATATTTTTTCAGATTTCTCCATACAAGGGAGAGGTCTCCACCCACTCTGATACCAAATGTAAGCATAAAATTCGAATTCTAACATGCCAAAAACCATATGCATATCAAAATTATATAACGAAAGCATGAAAATGACATGTACCTCCGGCCGTTGCACTTTGCAGACGAAGACTAGTTTATTTTGTTACTTTTACCACTCTAACACTCAAAGACAATGGTGTATGTACTGGATATGAGAGAGAGGTGATAGGGACCAAAAACTTTTGTCCAAAAACAATGAACGTGAAATTTTTTTTTAGATTTCTATACTACTATATCTCCTCCCATCAAGGATATATAAACAGAAATAAAAATTCAATCACCAAAATTGGTTTAATGGAAATAAATATGAGGCCATTTATAAATATCCGTTAAACAAATAAATTGGTTTCAATTTTTGAAACCGTTGCAATCAAAAAACGGTTACATTTTGATCAATATTTATAGAGAAACTTTCCTTTAGTATGGACAAATTTTTTAGTAAAGGAAAGTTTCTTTGTAAATATTTATCACAATAAGAATGAAGAATGATAAATTTTACGAGGTTTATGAAAGAAATATTCTTATTAAATGTTTGTTGAGTCATGAAGGAAATAGCAGGCACCCAATATGACCAACAATTTATGATGTTATAATAATATTATAGTGCTTAAATACCCTCCTTGGCCTAGCTTCCCATTTCATGGTGATTGATGAGTCTGTGGCGCCTAGGAAGTCACACTCACATCTTGTCGTTTAGCACATTGACCCTGTTCATTTTGTAAATTAACTCAACTCTTCAAATTCAAAATTTTAGATTGAACTTGGATATGCGTTTAGTGCCATCAATATTCGAATCTCAGTTGAAAGTATGTTTGTGTCACCACCCGACTTTTCGAGTCGTGATACAATACTTTTCTTTTCTTAAATCTTTACTTTGCTATAGAAATTATGGGATCTTTTTTCTTTTTAATAAGAAAATTTTTCTTAATTTACTTAACATATTTTATGAATACAGTTTAGTTTCAAGAGATTTTATAATACTCACAAAACTCATAATGAGATTTTTTTTTTTTATAACTTTGATGTTATAAAGATTGTTGTCCTTGAAGTATTGCATCCTAATCGATCAAGTATGTAAATATATATATATATATATATATATATATATATATTAAACATTAAATTAATATAATCTATAATGTTATACTCAAAAGTTTTATGAAAATTTTTGTTATAGACAATCATTCATCATGTATCTTCTAATTTTATTTAAAACCATTTTAGAAAACCAACAATTTATTCCCGAAATTCCACCGCGATCATCTGATGCTCTCTCCTCTTGTAACTTTTCTGCGGTTGTCTTTCTCTATGGTTGATATTTGGTTTTATATTCACCGCCCAATGTGATAACACTGTGCTTAAAATGTTTACTATTTGAAGAATTCTACTAGTTTAGTTGCTTAAATTAAAGATGTGCAGTATAAATTTTTCTTCGTGATGTTCCCCAGGTTCAGTCTAGAATATTAATTGGTAGGTTAAGTTAGCCAATTACAATTTCCCAACATTGCTCCATTTGTTTTGTGCCATGATCAAAGTGCTTATATCAGGTTGCCACTGTCAAAGTGCTTGCATTTCTTATATTAGCTTGCCTCCGCTGAGAAGGCAGACACGTGTATGTGTTTCTTTGCTCTCAACATATATGCTTCTCTATCGATTAATTCGGCATTAAAATTGTTTATTTTTCTGAATAATTTTCTTTCATTTTAATTTCCCCAAATTTGATGATTTTCTTGTTGTCAGGATGAGGTTGTTTGTCTTATTTTAGCACTTAATTGCCTGACATGCATTGCCCTTAATTGCCTGACATGCTATGCGATTTGGCAATGCAGTTTGAATTACAAATTGTAGTTTAAACTAAGTTTATTTTCAAATTTTGTAAGAGAACAATATAGTAAATATAAACAATCAAGGACGTAACTATGATCGTGTTCGAGCATGAAGACCGTGTTCAAGACTATGGAGTATTGTGAGGCTTCCCGTGACGATTTCTTATGTGACTCAATGCCATTGTAAGCACTTCCGTATATATACCCGGTGGGTTTTTCCTTGAGTTAGATATAGGAAAATAAACTATAGTATGTTCATTCTTTCCCTTTTTTTGATAATCGAGGAGGGTTTTCTTTTCTTTTTATTCTTTTCCATTTTTCCCCTTTTGTTTGAACAGTGTGCTCTTTGGGAATTTTACACTTAAGGTTTAGTTCTCACCTTTATCATAGATCGATCGATCACATAACTTTTGAACCGGGTAACTTGTGATAAGTTTATAATGAGTGTATCCAAATTGTTGTGAGATAAGAAAAAGGTTTATTTGATGTGAAAATGAACTAAATGGTTTTTGGGAAATGTTAATTGTTAGTCATATATAGCATCGCTTGGAGATACCTTATTGCCTTTAGGCAAGCAAATATACAAGGAACTGGACCCTTTGCATTTTCTGGGTTTTTTCATGCTCTCGCAGATTGTGCATCTTAAGATATCCGATGCACTATTTTCTTCAGTCCCCGATTTGGAATCTTTCTTTTTTGTTTGATGAATTTGATTACTATAGTTACTTTTACACGGCTAAAGGTCTCTTTTTTACTTCAAGTTTCTATTTTCTGCACTCATCAGTGATATACACGCATATCTAGAAAAGAGTTGTTTCTTTTCCAGTGAGTTACGCATGTGTTCAAAAATTTATTAGATAAACAAAAGATCGGTATGCCAAGCCTCTTCAAGAAACAAAAAAAAAAAAAAAAAAGGGCAAGTCTTTTCCTCAGTTACTTGGTGTATCTTGAACTTGATTAAATATACATTTCCTTAGTAGAACCGTTCAGGTACTTGGTGTCCAGAGTTTCATAATAGAGAACTTTATGACACTTTTGCTACAGTAATATTCGTTGATCGACCTTCCGCGTTCCACGATGCAAATACTATAAACTATTTGGCAATCAAATGTCATAAAATTCAGCATATGACGACAAATGTATTCTTAAAGATTGTTTAAGGACATGTTAAGAAAAATGTTATAAATACAAATTACAATCCTAGAATTAAGTTAAAATCTAGCGATCAAACCTTCCAGAATTTAGAGATATCCTAAACTAAAAAATTAATATAAATAAATTCAAACTACTAATAAATGCAATATAACTACAAATAATATAAGAAAATTTTCAAAATTGTCCTTTTAAAGAAACACATTTTTGAAGACTGCCCCTTAAATGGATTGATTAAAAGTCATAATATATGTGATACCAAAATTTCCCCGCCATTCAAAATGACAACCTACCATATGCTAATATGGAATCTTGTAAATTATTTTATTTTCAACCAAAAAAAAAATCAACCGTCTTCTAACAGAAACCGTCCTTGTCGAATCTGGTAGCTGCTGATGCAAAATTTAGTAGACTTTTTTTTTTATATTTAACCGAAAAAATTACTAATGGTATTTAGTCGCTAATGCGTGACATCAGAGTGGAATCTACTAAATGTTGAAGTCAAATCTGGTAGATAATCTACCACTTTTTTTCCAGTCATACATGCGAGCCGTCGAACTAGTTGGTAATTTGGCAGATTACAACTGATAATGTACAGATCAAGGCAACTGAAAAACTCATAAAACAAAAAGCTCAAACCAAAAGTTTAAAAAAATGCAAATGCAGATCCAAAGCAATAAAAAAAAAAAAAAAACACGTAAGGATTGAAGCAAAAAAAAAAAAAAAAAAACATAATACAGAAAAAAAAAATCACAAAATCTTGTTCGTTGAATATGGAGGTAGCATATTCGCTAGTGACATATCGGCACCATTCTTCCAAATGTACAGCCATTATCAACTTCTAAAAGAAAGAAAAACAAAAATCAAAATCAGATCTAAACACATTCAAAAATTAACAAATCCATATCATAAGATCAAAAACATATTACTCAAACGCCAAATACACCAAGATTGCAACGGCAATGGCAATGAGCTCGATGAAGACGAATAGCACGAAAAGTGAGGCGGAAGGCGCGGATTTGAACCTACAGACTTCGCACACTCGGGGATTGTGACAGCAACGTGACCTTTTTGGCCATCAGATTTGCATACATTTTGCTTGCTTGCATTGTAAGCTTTGACCGTAGAGGGCACGGAGAAGGGCAGTGAACTTAGACAAACTCATGGTCTTCGTTGTTGATAATGGCTGCAACGTTGAAGGCATTGCACTTACGGCAGATGGCAAGGCCGCCAAAGAGATCTGGTAGCTGGCAATCTTCGTCTTTGTCAAGAGATGTGGGCAGAGAGAAGAGTGACGGAAAGAGAAAGGAGGGGAAGAACAAACAGGAGAGAGAGAGAGAGGCCAAAAAAGAGAGATAGAGCCATAGAGAAAGAGGGAGTGTAAGGGAGAATAGGGAAGAGAGTGACAGAGAGAGAAGAGAGAGAAGGCAGTAAGATTGTGTTAGGCTTTGTTTTTTATGAGGATAAATGTTTGTTTGGATCAAGGCAAAAAGATTAATCAAATTAAAAAGAGAATAAATATAAAAGGGATAAAAATAAAAAGTCAAAAAGAAGTTGGCAAATGTGATACAGAGCATTTATTAGGGGCATTTCCTATAAGTCTCCCATAAATAATTAGTCCATTTGGGAATACAATTAAAACTAAATTTTCCGGTTCTAATCAAAATTACTACAATGTTTTCTCATATAAAATTTAAACCAAAAGTTCGCTAAAATTACTGTTGGGGGTGTGTTCGACACATAGTCCGAGGACCATTTCTTGGACTCACCAACCACCCTGCTCTGCATGAACACTCCCACAAAATCCAAGAGATCCCTAGTTGATTGACAAACCTCTCAAGGTCTTTACTGGTCACCGCCATCCACATTGCACCAAACTTGCCACCTTGGGATGGTGTGGGTGCTCTATCTAGCACCAAAGATGCCTTGATCGAGTACTGCAAGACACCACGTGGTGCCACTGTGACCATTAGATGTGAAATCCTTTTCTCAAAGAGATCATAACACCTGTCACTTATCACTCTGACACCATTTTATGGTATACCCGGGTCACAAGATGAACTCGCCTTATACTCAGTATAGGAGTTTTTACTCTATCCTCAAGGTAAGTGGACTCTCTTACTGCTATCCTAGCTTCTGTCTTGGCCAAATAGATACTTGACTTAAGTGTTAGAGAACCCTTGTCTGGTACCACTCTGGTGTCTCCTTTGACCTCCGAGGTGTTTTTCCTTCTTGCTGGTGCACCTATTGGAATTAAAATATGAAACGCAGCAGAAGAAACGGATCATTAATAAACAAAAATTTTTCAAAAACTTTGTTCATCGGGAATAGATATATAATTTTAATTAATAATAGAAAGTTTTGGGAATTTTACTAACCATTTTGAAGACTATCAAGGTATCCTAGCTTTCCTCTTTGACACCACAATCTTCTAATCCAGGCCTCCACACTAATGGAAAGACGAGTGAGCATCAAACTGCAAGAATGAATTTTTCTCACACTTTTTTGAATTTGCTATGTACTCAACACATGAGATAACAGACTTTTTTTTAAGAGAAGAACTCTCAGTTTTTCTCTCTGAGTATTCTGCAAAAGTTACATGAATAAAAAATCTCTTGAGATAACTGTTATCTCTCCCTTTTTATATCTTTTTTCTTTCCTTTTTTTATTAACTGAATTACCCCTTTTCTATTTTATTAATATATATATATGAACATTTACGGAAAGAATCTAGCTACTTCCCCCCCCCCCCCCCAATCTTTTTTTTTTATCGAATCGCATTAACCGTGATTCCAATAACACTCATATATATATATATATATAAAGTAAAATGTAAACGTTATATAATATATATATATATATAAATAAATAATAAAACCTAATATAAATAAAAAGATTTGGTTCAAAACCATATATATATATATATATCTAAATCTAAATTCAAAAATAAATCACATTTATTTAAGAATAGATTTTAAAATTAATCAATTAATTAATTAACTAATACTCAGTTAAATGTGACAACATTTATCACCTTACATTATGCGCCACAAAGAACATTTTTCTTTGTCATATTAATAATTCAAGTGTGAAATAATTAATTTAGAATTCAATAATTCCAAACTAAATATGTATAATTCATTCTATGTATAAATCCAATATAGTGTTACAGAGGTAGTATTAGGGACCTATGGACCTATGACCCAAGCTCCAATAAATTTGACAATTAATTAAACTCTTTGATTAATGTGCCAAATTTATTAGTTTCAGTGTTATCTCACTAAAAACCTAAAACTGAACTCTTGAGATTATAGTAAAATTATTCAAAGAAAATAAGCGAGTAGTCCATTGATATAATCATTACATATAAGTCAGTCTCCCATAAATAGTTCATAATAAGAGCTAGGTTCAATTTTTGTTTACCTCTCTTATTATATCTTTATCCTTGAGTTCCAATAATCCTCTAATGAATAGTTAATTTATAATCTTATTATGAATGAGCACTCTATTGTTCAATCATCGAATAATCACTGAAGAGAACTATTTTTCTAACTTCCATAGGGAAGGAATGGATTCCATATCTGTATAATATTATTCCCAGCCACTTATTACATTATATTTTCAAGATGCTAAGTTATGATCTGTGCTTACACAAATCTTACCATGCAAGTCAAAAAACATAATGTCATAAATAGGAGTCTAATAAATACTCAGGATTAAGATTGATAAATATATGATCATCATAGTGATAAATTTGAATACTCTATTTGTAACGGATGATTATTAGAGATTCATAATTTATCTGGTCTAGTCCTATATAATCTCATCATATAAAGTACCTCCAATCCAATGTCTCTACATTAATAGTCCGGATAATGACTATTTCATTCTAAATGAGATTGGACCGTACTTGTAATGTTTAATTAAAGATCCCAAACTTTAATTAATTATTACGGACTCTTTAAATTATTATCTATAAATTTTATCCCTAAGCATATAACATTTATATGCTAAATTTATAGTCACATAAATAATCATCAAATTTTCTTAATGTTTATAAAAGTATTCCTAATATATATAAGCAACCAAAATAATTATTAATGTCACTTTATTTATTTATTAACAATATGTACAATGTTGTAGCTTTTAGGGCACCAAACCCAACAATCTCCTACTTGCCCAAAAGCAGGTGAGACATGTCTCTAAGACATAAGCCTTCCAAGTGTGCCTCGAAGCTCTTTGTAGGTAACATCCTGATGAAAGGGTCGGCAAGCTTGTTTTTCGATGTTATCTCCACAACTTCCACATCACCGTGATGTATTATTTCTCTGATCAAATGATATTTTCTCTTTATATGCTTTCCTCTTTTGTGGCTTCTAGGGTCTCTTGAATTTGCCACTGCACCATTGTTATCACAATATAGTGTGAGTGGTTTATCCATGCTAGGAACTACTTCCAGATCATTTAAGAACTTATGGAGCCAAACAGCTTCTTTAGCTGCTTCACAAGCAGCCATATATTCAGCCTCCATAATTGAATCAGCAATATAAGATTGTTTGATGCTTCTCCAAACGATGGCTCCACCACCAAAAGTAAACACTAATCTAGACGTAGGTTTACATGTGTCTTTTTTTGATTGAAAATAAGAATCAGTATATCTAATGGGAATCAAATTCTCACTGGAATATACCAACATATAGTTTATCGTTCTCCTAAGATATTTGAGAATATGTTTAACTACTATCCAATGATCTAATCTTGGATTGGATTGATGCCGACTAACTATACCCACTGATAGCAAAGGCTAGGTGTTGTACATAATATGGCATATATTAGACTTCCCACTACAGATGTATAGAGTACCCGTCTCATGTATTCTTCCACTTGAGGTGCCTTGGGACACTGCTCTTTTGAAAGATAAACTCCATGATGTGTAGGTAAATTATCTTTCTTGGAGTTTTGCATCGAAAATCTGATAAGCACTTTATCGATATACGATGCCTGAGACAGCGCCAACAATGTGTTCTTATGATCTCTTATGAGTTGGATTCCAATAACATAATTTGCCTCTCCCAAATCTTTCATTTGGAATTGGTTAACGAGCCATTACTTTACATTAGATAATACGCCTACATCATTCTCAATGAGTAGGATATCATCTACATAAAGAACTAAGAAGACCACCTTCTTATCCTTGATATACTTGTATACACAAGGTTCATCAATGTTTTGATCAAAACCATAAGATTTGATCGCTTCATCAAATCTCAAGTTCCAAGATCTTGAAGCTTGCTTGAGTCTATAGATGGACCTCTACAACTTGCAAACTTTTTGCTCTTGACCTTTGACTACAAACCCTTCAGTTGCACCATGTAGATGCTTTCCTCAAGATACCCATTCAAAAAGGCAGTCTTGACATCCATTTGCCATATCTCATAATCAAGACAAGTAGCAATGGATAAAAGAATCTGAATGGATTTAAACATAGCTACAAGCAAGAAAGTTTCTTCATAGTCAACTTCCTCCTTTTGGGTACAACCCTTTACCACAAGCCTAGCTTTGAAAGTCTCAACTTTCCCATCCACTCCTCTTTTTTTCTTGTAAATTCATTTGCACCCTATAGGTTTTATCCATTTAGGTAGGTCTATAAGTTCCCAGACTGAATTGGAGTACATTGACTCCATTTCAAGGTTCATAGCTTTTAGTCATTTTTTCTTCTCAGAATCTTCCATTGCATCACGATATGACAATGGATCATCTTCACCATTATCAGAGATAGCAACATGTGCTTCCCCAATTTCTTTGTAGCAAGCAGGTGGTCTCACAACCCTCCCACTACGTCGAGGTGGTATGACATTCTGATCTGGAGATGTGGTCTCTTTATTTTGTCCTTTGACAATGGTTGTCGATTGTGGTCTGATCTAATCAAAAAGTAACTCTTCAAGTACAACTTTGCTACAAGGTTTATAGTTTGTCATATAATCAATCTCAAGAAAGGTGGCATTTGTCAATACAAATACCTTCTTTTCTTGTGGACTATAAAACAAAACCTCCCCTTGTACCCTTTGGGTATCCCACAAATATGCATACTTCAGAACGTGGTTCCAGCTTCTCAGTTTTTTCTTTCAGCACATGTGCTGGATACTCCCATATACGGATATGTCGCATACTAGGTTTGTGACCATTCTATAATTCTAAAGGTGTTTTTGGAACAGACTTAGATGGAACTATGTTTAAAAGATATATTGTACTTTGTAGTGCATATCCCCAAAATGAAGTGGGCAATGATGAGTAGCTGAGCGTGGATCTTACCATATCAAGAAACGTTTGATTTCTTCTCTCTACAACACCATTTTGTTGTGGTGTTTCAGGTGCGGTGAGTTGTGATAGAATACCATGTTTTATCATATAGTCCTTGAATTCAGTATCAGGGTATTCTCCTCCTCGATCAGATCGAAGAGTCTTTACTGTCTTTCCTAATTACTTTTCAGCTTCTGCTTAGAATTCTTTGAACTTTTCAAAAGTTTTAGATTTCCTTTGCATTAGGTATATGTAACCATACCTTGAATAATTGTCAATAAATGTGACAAAATATTTGTAACCATCACATGCTTGTACATTCAATGGACTGCAGACGTCTGAATGTATTAGTTCAAGTGGCTCCTTTGCCCTTTCGCCTTTTGCAGAAAAAGGCCTTTTAGTCATTTTACCTTCAAGACAAGATTCACAAACTGGTAGAGAACTAATTATTAGTTCTTTTAAAAGACCATCCTTTACTAGTCTATTAATTCTATCAAGGTTAACATGACCTAATCTAAGGTGCCATAGGTATGTTTCATTATCAGAAGAAATCTTTTGCTTCTTGGGTTTTGGTTGTTCAACTTTGAACATTTCGATATTAAGCAGTGATTTTTCATTAGGCCTTAAAGTGTAAAGCCTGTTTTCCAGATGCGTAGAACAAATATTCAAACTATTTCTAGAAATATTAACATAATTATTATTAAAAGAAATATTAAACATTTGTTCAAACAACCTAGAAATAGAAATCAAATTTCTACGAAAACAAGGAATGTAATAAACATTGTCCAAAATTAAAAACTTATTTCTCAAATAAAGTTTAACAACTCCCACTGCTCTTGCTGAAACAACCTCTCCCATTCCCACTCTCATCGTTTGTTCCCAGTCGACAAGCTCCCTTGAAGAACTAAGCATCTGCAAAGAAGAACAAACATGGTTAGTTGCCCCTGAATTAATTATCCAAGGTGAAGTATCATCTTCAACTAAAGAAGCTTATAAAACAAGTAAATCTGATTTACCGTTGTTTTTCTTTTCTTTGAGCTCCTGAAGATACTTCTTACAGTTTCTCTTCCAGTGCCCAATTATGCCGTAGTAGAAACATTTTCCTTTAGGCTTCTTTTGCTTTGAGCTCTTGTTGTTGCTTTTGTTCTTCTTAGGTTCCCATCCATTCTTACACTTACCACTTCCTTCAGTCCTCTTCCTCTTCTTATTCTTTCGAGCAGAAGAGGAGGGTTGAGTTTCTGCAACATTTGCCTCAGCTTCTTTAGTCTTTTCTTTTAAAATAGACTTAAAGGTTTGAAACTCATTAAGCAACTTAGTCATGTTATATTTCAGCTTGTTCATGAAATAGTTGCTTTTAAACTGAAGGAACGCAAGGAAGAAGGTTTCCAAAATCATCCCCACCTGTGTGGCATTATCTATCATTGCCCCGTTCACTTCGGCTTCATGGAGATAGTTAACCATGTTGAGAATATGTTCTCTGACCAAAATTCCTGCCTTCATTTTGGCATTCATTACCGCCTTACCCCCTTAATGGCTTTATGGCGTGCATTATCTCATAAGCGGTCTCCATGCTTTCGTGCTTCATCCTAAGCACGTCAGATATGCCAGCCAAAAGAAAACAACAGGCCTTGTTGTTTGCCTCGATCCAACAATCATATACTTCTCGTACATTATGAGGAGCATTGGCAGTAGGTGATGGAGGACATTCCTCCGTCAGGACAACTTTGTAATTTTTGCAAATTAGTACAATGTTCATGTTACTCTTCCACTTGATAAAATTATCTCTGGTTAATTTTTCATTTGAGAGAATAGCGATGATTGGATTAGACATTGTTACTGTAATAAATAAATAAAATAACATAAATTAAATGGTTGCATAAACGTCATAAATATATGTTTTGGAATAGTAAACATAATGCATGATGCATATGAAAAAACACACAAAAAAAATATTTTTACTAATTCCATGATTATTCAATTTTAATAAATAAAGTACCACCGTAGGGTAGATCAAATTATTTATGAATTGAATTGAGACATCCTCAATTAATAAAAATATTCAAAATATCTCATATTTTCTATATTTATTAATAACCGTTTATATTTGGTCAAGATATAATTAACAATTTAATTATATCCTTATGAGTGTGATCCACTATTTTAGATTTTAACAACTTAACTCAAAATTGCCGCCGTAGGGTAGGTCAATTTTGAAATACATTGTAAAATCCTATCTCTTGGAAGCCAACCTTGTTATTGATTTAAATGGACACCCTTCATAGGGAGGACGAAATCAAAGGATCACGAGGCGCCACCTAAATCTTACAGTGTTGTGCTAATAGTGGAGACCGCAAGTTATATTATCATATTACATTCTCCCACTCATTATTTTAAAAGATATGTTTTATCTTATAAAGCATCATATGTTTTATAACTAGTAAATAAAAACAATTTTTAATTACTAGGTTATATTATGTATTAATAGAATCCCATTCTTCTTACACTTCAATAAATACCAGATTTTCTAAAAATCTAAATTTATTATGAATTGTCTAAGCTACCCAACATTAAACAATTTAAAATTAGATAACTTAGAACTAATGTGAATTTTACCAAGTCTTAACAATTCAAACTAAATTCACATTATTCGGTTGATTAATAAATTAAGATTTTATAAAACCAACCCAATTGATTTAATCTCATTAAATTAATTCTAACACATATTAAATCATTTTATAAACACCTTTATAAAAAAAAAATACTATGCAAGTGTATGCATGTCATGTTGTAATAACTAAGTGGGCACTTTCCTAGATGACATGTTATAATGCATGAACATGTTATCACAATCATCACATGAAAATAAACAATAGATTTTTGATCAGGTCCTTTTGGATAATTAAAATTACAACCCATAAAAAATAAAAGAGAAAAGAGAAAAAAAATTACAAAGGTCTTATTGTAATTTATACATTATTCCCTACTCCAAAATTGTAGTCTTCATCGGGTGGTTTACTGTGCAACAATCTACTTGGTTACCTTTGAAATTTGATAGGTCCAAAGTTCTCAACTGGGCCAAAAGATCTAATGAACTTTTTTTTCTTCATCGCTCCACGTGTAGCAGGTGAAGGAGAAGAGAAAAAAAATTGAAAAGAAATAATAATAATAACAATAAATTACAAAAAAGCCTATAGTCCTTTATGGGTTTACACAGATTTGATCTAATAAAACTGAAAATAAAATTATTAATCCAAAAGGACCATATAATTAACGACCAAAAATCCATTCATTAAATAACCATTCATCACATGAATAGAAATTACAAAGATGCAAAGTGCCCACAAACATACGTCAAAAAACATGACATTATCAAAATAAAATCATGTTAATTAAAATTATATATGCTATAATCCGCTCTGATACCATTTGTTGGAATTAAAATATGTAACACAACGGAAGGAATGGATCGTTAACAAACAAAAATTTTATAAAAACTTTGTTCATCGGGAATAGATATATAATTTCAATTAATAATAGAAAGTTTTGAGAATTTTACTAACCTTTTTGAAGACTATCAGGGCATCCTAGCTTTCCTCTTTAACATCACAATCTTCTAATCCAGGCTTCCACACCAATGTAAAGACGAGTGGGCGTCAAACTGTAAGAATGAATTTTCCTCACACTTCTTTGAATCTGCTATATACTCAACACATGAGATAACAGACTTTTTTTTTCAGAGAAGAACTCTTAGTTTTTCTCTCTAAGTATTATGCAAAAGTTACATGAATAAAAAATCTCTTGAGATAACTGTTATCTCTCCCTTTTTATATCTTTTTCCTTTCCCTTTTTTTATTAACCGAATTACCCTTTTTCTATTTTATTAATATATATATATATATATGAATGTTTACGGAAAGAATCTGGCTACTGGGGGGGGGGGGGGGGGGGGGGGGGGGGGGGGGGGGGGGGG
>CAMOHE010044817.1:31152-47055 GCA_946598075.1 Artocarpus hirsutus
CCCCCCCCCCCCCCCCCCCCCCCTTTTTTTTTATCGAATCACGTTAACCGTGATTCCAATAACACACACACACACATATATATATAAAGTAAAACGTAAACGTTAAGTAATATATATATATATATATATAAATAATAAAATCTAATATAAATAAAAAGATTTGGTTCAAAAACATATATATATATATAAATCTAAATTCAAAAATAAATCACATTTATTTAAGAATAGATTTTAAAATTAATCAATTAATTAATTAACTAATACTTAGTTAAAAGTGACAACATTTATCAATTACATTATATGTCATAGAGAACATTTTTCTTTGTCACATTAATAATTCAAGTGTGAGTTATTTAATTTAGAATTCAATAATTCTAAACTAAATATGTATAATTCATTCTATGCGTAAATCCAATATAGTGTTACAGAGGTGGTATTGGGGACCTATGGACCTATAACCCAAGCTTCAATAAATTTGACAATTAATTAAACTCTTTGATTAATATGCCAAATTTATTAGTTTCAGTGTTATTCCACTAAAAACTTGAAACTAAACTCTTGAGATTATAGTAAAATTACTCAAAGAAAATAAGCGAGTAGTCCATTGATATAATCATTATATAGAAGTCAGTCCTCTATAAATAGTTCATAATAAGAGCTAGGTTCAATTTTTGTTACCTCTTTTATTATATCTTTATCCTTAAGTTTCAAGAATCCTCTAATGAACAGTTAATTTATAATCTTATTATGAACGAGCGCTCTACTATTCAAACCTCGAATTATCACTCAAGAGAACTATTTTTCTAACTTCTATAGCAAAGGAATGGATTCCATATCTGTATAATATTATTCCCAGCCATTTATTGCATTATATTTTTAAGATGTTAAGTTATGATCTGTGCTAAAACAAATCTTACCAAACAAATCAAAAAACATAATGTCATAAACAGGAGTCTAATAAATACTTAGGATTAAGACTGTCAAATATATGATCATCATAATGATAAATTTGAAAACTCTATTTCTAACGAATGATTATTAGAGATTCATAATTTATCTAGTCTAGTCCTATATAATCTCATTATATAAAATACCTCTAATCTAATGTATCTACGTTAATAGTCCAGATAATGACTATTTCATTTTAAATAATATTGGACCGTACTTGTAATATTTAATTAAAGATCCCAAACTTTAATTAATTATTACGTACTCTTTAGATTATTATCTATAAATTTTATCCTTAAGCATATAACACTTTTCTGTGAAATTTATAATCATATAAATAATCATGGAATTTTCTTGATATTTATAAAAGTATTTATAATACATATAAGCAACCAAAATAATTATAAATGTCACTTTATTTATTTATTAACAATATGTACAATGTCACAGTTTTTAGGGCACCAAACCCAATAGCATCCTAGGAAGCTAGGAAGAGCAAGAGAGGCATTTTGACTATCGTGCTTAACCGCACGTGATGTTGATAAGAAGAAAGGCATCAATATAAAATATAGTTGCAACCACATTCCCAAATAGGCTAAATAACTTTCACAGTTTAACTAATAGAAAATAATTAATCTCTTAAAAACTTCCGAAACGTCATCATTCAATGGTCTTGAACGAATTACGTTAGTGACATGGTCATTTGTTCTTCGAGATGAAACAATTACCAGCTAGTTAGAAAAACTGCGTGTCGTTGTTTGAAATGAAAAGAATACTCTATCTTTAACAACAACAAATAAGAAACAAAAACTTAAAAATAGCATTAAACATTTTGTCCACAAATTCCTTTTCTTTTAAAACAAAATGAAATAGATTTCTTTAATATTCTGATAGACAATTTCTTTCTCTTTCCTAGGTCCCATGATGGCTATTTTATAAAAACGTTATATTTATTCTTTTATGTCTTTTTTCTTCTCCTACGTTATTTGATCTTTCTGTGTTGTTTTATAAGATCTAACTTAACATCATTTATGAATAGAAAAGGATATTGTATAGTTAGATTTTTTTCACCATAGATTGTATCTATTTTAATAGCAGATCTTTTTGTTCCTCTCAAAACAAAAAAAAAAAAAATGAAATAGACGTCTTGTAAAGACATTCGGAGTAAATGACACATCGTTTGTTTTTTAAACGGAATTTTTTTTTTTGTTTGTTTTTTTGTTAGTTTTGTGTTTGTTGGAGTGAACTATATAGCTGAAAGAGTCATGGAATTTTGCCCATAGTATTTGTCTAATATGGAAGCAATCGGTTTTCCAAATAAGATTAATATTAAGCCTAATACTAAGTTTTTTGGCACACCATCGTTTGTTAGGCATACGTTATGCATAATGTCAAGGTGGTTGAACCATTCATAAAGGTCCACAAAAAGGAAATAAAAAATATAGGGAGGAAGAAATAAGAAGCAGTTCCAAGATGAATACAACTGTACTTTTAGAGAGTGCATAAGAGCATACATATATGCCATGGCTTGTGAGTCTCAAAGGGAAGATGTCTTACATGATGTGTTGTTGGCCAAAAAACCCCTTATCGATGGTCATGAGATATACTTTGTATTAATTAATGGCCAAAGTTTAAGGTATGGTTAAATTTTTAAGTGTTTTGCATTTATCTAAACAAATATATATATTAACTAGCAGTTTAAATGTTTTATATTTTAAAAATACCAGGGTTGAAGTTATTTTGGTGGCTTCCATACAACCTAATAGCTACGAGTGCTGATTTTATGTCCTCAAATATATGAAGGAGCTTGTTGGAGTGAGAAACTATATGGATGTGTTGGAATCAAGGGTATAAAAACAATTCATTATATAATTTTTTTTTCATATTATTAATCCATGTTATCTTTCTTCATATATATGTAGTCTTTTTGGATAAAGCAATTTACAAAACAAGAATTGGACAAAGTTTGCGATGAGTAAATTTTTTCATATGGAAGAGTTACACATCGTTGTTTTTTAAATGGCAAATTTTTTTTTTGTTTATTTTCTGTTAGGCCTTTTTTTTTGTGACGGTGGAGTGAATTACATAGCCAAAAAAGCCATGGAATTTTGCTCAAAGTATTTATCTAATATTGAAGCAATCAATTTGCCAAACAAGATTAATATTGAGCCCAATACTAAGTCTTTTGGTACTCCATCTGCTCTCACGAGGAATAGAAATAAGCATGTCTTTGCGTTGCGCATAATGCCCATGTGGTTGAGCTACATAAAGGTCCATATAAAGGAAATAAAAAATACAAATCCCAATAGAGGAAGAAATAAAAAGTGGTTATAAAATGAACACAACCGTACTTTTAGAGAATGCATAAAGCACACATTTATGCCATGGCTTGTGAGTCTCAACGGGAAGATGTCTCACAAGACTTGTTGTTGGCCAAAGGACCCATGTTGACGGTCATAAGATATACTTTGCATTAATTAATGGTCATACCATCTATACTTGTGAAATAGATGAGAAGCACTAGGTCTAAAATAATGGTGTGTGTCTATGTGTATCTCTTCATGCTGATTCCAAGCATGTTTTCTCCACGAAAGGCAAGAATCTCATGTATGAAACAATAACCTACTATATAGTTATGTTGATGACATGTGAGAACTTGACTATTGCAGACTGCAAGTGACACTTTTTAAGTGCAAGTGAGCCGGCAATAACTATGCAAAGGTTAAAAATGACTACATTATATTGCTAGACTTTAGAAGATTGATCAACAAGGAAGATCCGTTCATCATGACATTGCAAGTAAAACAACTTTTCTACATAACTGATCTTAAAGATCTGGAGTTTTCATTAGTCATGCCGATGATGCCAAGAGCAATTCATGATAGTGATGAGATTGATGACGAATGCAACAATATTCCATTTACCAAAGGATTGCCATCGATGGAGGAGGTTGATGTTTTTGATGATGATTCACATTTAGTCGATTTAGATGTTGATTGGACATCCATTTAAAACACTAATAATGGTAAGAGAAAGAAATAATCATGTTGTATGTTATAGTGTATTTTATTAAACTATTTAATTCTATGTTGTATTGTATTTTATTATGGAATATTTCATTCTATGTTGTATTGCTGGATGCATTCAAGTGTACACAATCGCAAGTAACAAAGTGATTCAGAGTTTGGATGTCGATCCCACGAGGTAATAATTTTGTATTAATTAGTGAAATTCATTGGCTCTAATATTATTTCAATGACTGGATAGAACAAACTAATAGAAGAGGTTAACAAAAAAGGTTAAACCAATAAAATAAGGTAACAAGAACAAATAAATAAAAATATTAGAGCATCGACTTCACCATTATTAATACGCATTGATTTTATTATTATGCGAATCTCATGATTAATTAGTCGAGAACATCTTAATCAACTCAATTATAACTCTCAGCATTAAATTGGATAATATGCTCAAAAAACCAATTCCAATATCTCTAAGTAAAACCAAGTAATAAATATTCATTAAGCTCAAGTTCTTATAATTAATGACTATGAAGGAACTATAAATCTCTCAATGTTATAGTCACCTAGATTATGTTTTTCACAATCTACACATAGAATCTTTCTCTCTCAAATGTCAAACCCCATATATTAAAATCATCTAATTCATTAGCCAAATAAACTAGAAGTATTAAGTGTAAGACAACATAAATATACCATGATAAACAACTTAAACCAAATCAACTCTTCATAATATGGTAAAATCAAAGCTCTGGAAAAAACAACTATTTCATAACTAAAATTAAATAAGCTAACACCAAGAGTTTATTATTTACAAATCATAAGAATAACAAAAAGAGAAGAGGAATCAAAAACCCAATTTGGAGTTGCCACAGTCTCCAAGCCCTTCATCTTCTTCTCCTCCTATCCTTCCTGATGCCCAAAATGCTTCTTCCATGATGATTTATTGGAAGTAAAACCTAAATCTAAAACAAGAAATAAAAATCCTAAACTAGAAACAAAAGAAATATATATTTTTTCTTTTCTTTTTCCCCATTTTTTTTCATAGAGTGAGCTCTAAATCCTATTAGAAAATTATTCCTCCTCCTCTAAAAATGGTGACTCCTGCCTTTTTTCTTTTGGTTCCTTAGGGTTTTAAATGCATTAGGTATCATTTCTAGATCATTCAAGGCCATAGGATCAAAGTTTAGGTCAATCAGTCCTTCATCAACATTTCAGCATGCTAGAAGGCCCCAAGGGCGTGTAGTCCTCTTGGCCTAGGTTGCCTATTACATGCATCAGCATGCGCGAGCGCAGTTGTAGGCCTACGTAGCAGTATGAGTGTGACAACCCATTTTTTCAGGCAGTTACTTAACTTTCTTAAACATCATTCTTAAATATTAATCTTAATTACTAAGAAAAATACTAAATTAATTTTTTTTTCTTTTGCTTTTAACATCCTTGAAAAACACACTTAAAAACTATTGCAACCTCTGTTGCCATTCAAGTTGAGACCTCGCTCAACACTTGCCTTTAAAACCATTTTAAATCGTTTCTTAAAACTTAAAAAGAAACATAGCTTAAAACTTAACTTTATAATTATATAAAGCATTTCGTAAAATATATCTTAAAACTTTGAAACATTTCTTAAAACTGTGATTTCCTTAAAATGTTGAAAACACTATATCAAAGAGTGGGTAACCTTTTCTTTGTGTAGCAAAAGCAAACTATAGTAGTATCCATACCCAAATCTTTGCATCTGTCCTCCGTAGTACCGAGGTCTTCAAACAAGTCCTACTGGTCACCCTTAGGGCTACCTACAGCATGAAAAAACTTCTTATGAGCTTTCGTGTAGTAAGTTCAAATATAAACTTACAAATCATTTAAACATGGTTTAAAAACTTTTCTTATAAAAACCTTTCTCTTGAAATGTTTTTCAAAAACGTTTTTCATAAACATTTTTCATAAAACATTTCTTAAACGTTTTGCATAAAGCATTTTTGAGACGTATTCCTTAAAATGTCCTTTATAAACCTTTTTCTTGAGAACATAAAAATGTTGTTCATAAACATTTATCATAAAACATTTTCAGAATGTCAAAATGCATAATTCTATTTATGCTCAATTATAAACTTTCAATTATGAGCGTCTTATAAACATTCTTTTCTTACTTTAACTTTCTACCTTTGTTCCTTAACTTCACCTATCTTACTTTAACTTTTCATCCTTTGTTCCTTAACTTTCCTTATTCAACTTTATTGTTTGTACTAACATTATTAATCATGAGATCATAAATATAATGCTTCTTTTGTGGAAGACTTGAGACTATCAAACATCGAGGTCATGTACCTTACATCAAGGAAGTCAAACTTTAACTTTACTTGTATACCTCACGTCAAGGAGGCTGGTACGAGACTTTCTGTTTATCTTTACTGTTACCTTTTTTTTTAACTTTAGTGAGCATATCAAATGTAATCACATCATATGCAAACACATTTGTAAATCATAATTGTACTCTTTTAAACATTATGCATTTTACATGCAACCATACTTTAAATACATTGAAAATCATAACTTGAACTTTTAAAAACATTATGCATATCAATATGCAAATAGACTTTAAACATAACAGTTGCAAATTCATTGCAAATCTTGCTTTGAATCTTTAAAACATTTTGTACAATAAGTGCAAACATACTTTAAAAGAAACTTCCATAATAATTGCAAGCTCATTTATAAACGTATACATAAATATTTAAAAATCATTTACTTCATGCTGTAGGTGAGGTTTGAACTTACCTAGACTTAGCTCTAACGTTCTCTATTTCATTCCTGTCTCATTCTTTTTCCTTCCATTAGTTGGCTTTTGTATCTTGATTATACGATAGCCGACTCATTAATTAACTTTCTTTTTATCAATCTGCTCGATTGATAATAAAACGCAAACATTAACTATTTTTTCCTTTTAACTTAACTTGTATACTATCTGTTTACTTTCTTTACTTTATATCCTGTTGCTTTTAACTTTCTAATTCACCAGGTTACATACCTTGTACTTAACTCTGGAACCTATGGAGCTATCAACATCCCTCATTAAATCTCTCATCTCACATGATGGTTTCGTTACTTAACGTATTATGGAACATTTTTCATATAAGAGCGTTTTGCTAATTCGGAGTGTTCGACTCCACTTTAGCCATTTTCATAAAAATGACGTTTTTACCCTTAATAGGTTTTTCGTCAACTTCGTAACTCTATAAAACTCATTATTTAACTTTATTGTTCTATTATGTATATATTACAGAAAAAGTCCTGCTAAGGAATGTTTCCCGACATTGGGTGTTTCGGGTCCATTTTGGCCTTTTTTATAAAATAACCATTTTGCTCTTAATCTCTTTTTCTTCCATTTTTTCCTTGACTAAACTTTAATTTCTTTAAAACTTAGCATATATGATGCTTATTGCCTACAGCAGTGTAGGAAACCAACGTTCCCTAGTGAAAACCTAATTTTCACATAATTTTATAGTTTTCGCCTGAAACACAAAGATATTTACTTTTTTGCCCCCGAAACCAAGAACGAACCCTTTATACCAAGATGTCTAGTTTTTCTCAAGGAACAAAACCTACAATAGCACCATGGTCAAATTCCAAACATTTCATAACATTTTCATTTCTTGAAATTTTATGCTCAAAAATTTCATAAAATTCATAACTTCTAATCCGGGTAGAATTTTGGAAAACCATTCATGCTATTTTAACAGTTTCAATGCGTTTTACAACTTTTATATTTTAACTTTCCTCAAATTTCAATGTTATAGGGGATTTTTTGGTTGATTTTCAAATCTACTGAACTTTTACCAAACTCTACAATTTAGTCCTTTTGGAAGTTTATAAAACTTTGTTCATAAAAGTTATTTATCTTAGTGAAATTGGCCTCTAAGGCCCTCTAAATCATCATTTCTTGAAAACTAGCTAAACTTTGCAATTTAACAAAGTTTAGTAACCTTTTCATTCTTTTACAAAAAACCCTACTTTTTTTTCTTTTCCATCATCATCACTATCATCATAGAACATAAACCAATTATGTCATAATATCCATTTACATGCCATAGACCAAAACATTTCATCAAACACTTGGTATGCATTTTTTTAGCATAAATTTTCAAGTAAAAAGTTTAGAGATTTACCTAAACTTTCCCAACCTTTTGATCCTTTTTTGCCAAACTCAAAACATTGTCATGTCTTCTCCACAAAAACCATGACAGAACCCATGAAAACCCCATCCAAAGTTTAAGAGCAAAATCAAAATCCCTAAGAAAAAAGCTTAAACTTTACCTTGAAAACTCTTCAATCTTCCTCTCCTTCACTTAAACTTGTTTTAATACATGATTTGTAGGCTTAAGATTCACCAAAAATTTGAGAGAAAAAGCCTAGGGGTGGCGGTTTTTCCATGGAGGAATATGGAGCATTTTTGGGTGACTAAATCAAGTGAATTAAACTTGATTTTCTTTTGCAAATTTGATGACTCACCACCATGAGTCATCACTTGCCCTTACTTATGGCAAAAGGTTGGCTTAGCTTGGCAACATGTGATTGGACCACCCAAGGGGGTGTGGTGGCAAGTTTTTAACCATAAAGTTGGCACTTTTGTGGGGCCCACATCTTTACACAGTCCAAGTTTACATTGACAGTATTTTTTCTATACCGTCGGTATTCCTTTTCATACAATTCATGAGGTCATGCAACCTCCCATACTTATTTTCATCCATCACATAATGAAATTCTAATATTATCTAACTTTGTACAGTCTAATCTATACTGACAGCATTTTTTATACTGCTGGTACATTCTTTATACTGTTACAGCATTTCTTATTCATCCATATTCTCCAAACAGTATTATTCCTATATTGCTTTAACTTAAGCAGTCCAATTTCTATACTGCTTAACTTTAAACAGACAAATTCCTACATTACATTACTTTTACAGTATAATTTTCATACTACATAACTTTATCAGTGTACTTCTTTACATTGCATTATTCTAATATTGCATAATTTTTCATCTTATTATACAGTATTTTTCTTAAATTGTATTTTTGTCTTAACATTTGTTGCAACATAATTTGCAATAGTTAAACTTTCCAAGTTATTTCCATATCATTCATTCTTTATTTAAAGCTATGGCATGATTTTTACCCTTAAAATCCTATTTTTGATTTTTATGAAATTTATAATATAAATTGGATTAAATAATAATCATTAAATTATTGCCTTTTAATGTACTTAAAATGCTTGGGTGTTACAGTGAAGGGCCGGCTAGGCCCCTAAGACATGCAACGTTCACCTACTCCACCTGAAATTCACGTTTTCACTCCATTTTTTATGATCTTTTTTTTTCCATTAAGCCCTATTTTATTAGTTTCCTATAAAACAACACTAAAATAATTAAAAAAAACACACAAAAGCTTGAGGATTTTTATAATATTTAAGCTTTAGAAATAATTGATTTGTGAGTAAAATACTCATTCATTATGTATTTTATTTTACTTTGTTGTATATTTATTTGAACCATTTCGTTTCTTGAATAATTATAATTAGTGCCAAAGTTATTTGAATTTCCCTTGTCATTGTGTATACTTGTAAATTTCTGGTTTTATTTATATTTGTTTTAAATATTTTAGCTGCTATAAATTAATTTGCAATTGTGGGATTTAGTAACCGAAATTAGTGAAATGTAAGACCAAATAATGAATAAATTACAGGATATTAAAGGCCACCTTGGAAAGAACAAGCAAAACAACATTTATGTTTTTTATGCTAAAAGACAATGGATGACAGTTTCTCTAAACTTAATGTGTTAAACATATTACACGACGGTTTTTCTTGGAAGCCGTCGTCGAATGTACACCTACTTTTTTCACTCGTAGTTCAGGTACACATTAGACGATACTTAAAAACAATCATCGAAAGTAGAACATATTATATCAATAGATTAGACGATGACAATGGTTTACCTAACCATCGATTAATCTTTAGACGATAGTTAAACCGTTTGTACAAGTGATGTGCATCCATGCACATATACCATATTTACTTTTTTGCAATTTCTCTCAGATTCAAATCTGGATAGCAACAACACCCTTTTTAGACGACACACACGAAAAGTGAAAAAACAAATATAGGGGGAAGAGAGTGCAAGAAACAGAAACAGTATCTGCAACTTGAAATATCATCTTGTGAAAAAGATATTTACTGCTTTTGTGCCAGATATACATGCATCGTATTTAGAATACCTTTTTCAAGTCGATGCGTTATCATGTTCGTTTAAAAGTCCATTTTAGGGCAGAAAGCACTTTCACATTTTTTTTCTGCACAAGAAAAGATGACCATTGGTGCCAATTTTCACCAATGGAGCAAAAAAAATCTGAACTAATTCTACTCAAAGATAGGCTCAATTTTCACTCATGTAATTATGCACACACTCAACGTCACATAACGCAATAGTTGGGCAAGGATCCTAAGTAGAGAATCGAATCTTGGGTGCATGTTAAAAAAAGAAAAAGAAAAAACATCCTCATTTCTGTTCCAACTTATTAGTAGTAGAGGTGCACTTTCACTTGATTTGAAAAGAGCATTGTGTAACAATTTGCTTCATTTTCATCAACGTCTTCTAAATTAAAGCTCGTATAAGCCTGTGAAATCCCAACCACAGCAGATAAGATTTTGCATTCGTTTCAGAACAATTGGCGAGTCACTTGTATTCAATGTTTTATTTTGTTTCCAATTTTGAAACATTTTATTTTGAAAATTCTAATACAACAACAAGATCATGGCAATTTGAGGGCTAGGCGGTACAGACAGTGAGATGGCACACCTTGTTATGTCTAGGGTCCCTCTCCAGCTTTGTCCATGTCTCTAATAACCCAAAAGAAAAAGAAAATGTGAAAAAAAAAATTATGTAAAGTATTTTTCAACTTGACAAAGAGAAAGAGTCAATTTTGTCTAGAGAGGAATAGAAGCCATAGAAAAGCAAAAGTGCAAAAGAAGAATAGTTCGTGTTTGCAACTTGTCTCTGCTAATCCAATTCTTTATTTATTCAAATGAAGGTATAAATAACCATTCAAAAAATGAAAATGTAAATAGCCCAATTTATTCAGTTTCATGTGGAATGTAACTAACCAAGAAAAAAAACAAAAAAGAAAAAGTAAGCACACAAATCATTTTAGATCTTCAATTCGTTGATAAATAAAAAGGCTAAATTTTTGGTTATGGGCACAAGACATTTAATATCGAGCAAATTACCACATCATTGGTTGGTTGAAACCCATTAAGTACTTGATCATAGTAAGAAGACGACCAATACATTTATGGCACTTCTGGCTAAGCAAATAGCTTGAAACCCAATTTTCCACTCATGTCATTTTGTGGAACTAAAGACGTGGAAAGGAAAAGGCAAACGACATAAGTGGAGAAAACCAGGCTAGAAAGCAAAAACCAACTCTATTTCTTTGCTTCCAAACAGTGTCCTTTTTGCCTCAAAGTTTCCTCTCATGTGATTTAATTCTCTAAAAGGACAGGCAAATAAAATCTAGTGCTCGTTTGTGTGGGTATTTAATAATGACCCTTATAAACTCTTTTAGTAGATGTAGGGCCCCATGTTAAAGCTAGGTTCGCAAAGATTCTTTATAAATTAGAGTTGTAATTTGGAGGGTTGTGGAGCACGGTATCCCATGGTCTAATCATTAGATGATTGGGGCCCGGAATCTGTATTTTATGCCGTACGGAATTCTCATCTTTGTTATTTTACCAATTTTTTTTGTTTAATTTATTCATTTTTTTGAAACCAAAAAACAATTTCTTCGTCATCAGACATTGAAGAGCAATTCCATTATATGGCTATAATTTGCCCCCACAAGAGTTACTTTTTCACTATTTCTTTGTATTTTTTTCCAACCGAAACTAATATATAAAAATGCACATGTTCATTAGACGTATCAGTATTTGCATAGTTAGTAGGCCCTTTTTCCTATATATTATTTTATACTTTTTTCAAGTTGATATCACATTGGCGCCACATATATGTATGTTTACATAAGGATCAATTTACTCGAAAATTTGATTAATATGCATACAAAAGGACTCCACCATTTGCCAATAAAAATAAATAAATTTAATAATAGGGACTTATTCACTTCCATGATGAGCATAACTTATACGTTTTTTACATTTTTCTACCGTGTTTTCATTTATTTAAAAACAATCTCTGATTTTTATCTTATCAAATACGACTCCGATGAAACTTGTTTCCTTGAATGTCAGAACAACTTGGTTTCAGGAACCCATACTTTAGTGTGAGAGAGAGATCAATGGAGGAGAGAGGGGTAATTACACTACGAAAAAGTTAACTTTTAATCACAACAGGTTTTAACAAAACTTTTAGTCACAACATTTTGTTATAATTAATATGCATTCAGTCACAATTTTTAATTAAATTTTTGTTGTAACAAACTTTTAGCTGTGGGGTTTTTAATCATAAAAACATCTGTAACTAAAAGCCTGTGACTAAAAGTTTTACTCACAACAAAAACTGAATTTAAATATTGTGACTGAATGTATATTAGTCACAATATTTTGTTGTAACTAAAAGTTTTGTCAAAAACTATTGTGACTAAAAGTCTACTTTTCTGTAGTGCTAGAATTTTGATAAGCGGTTCGACATTTAGTCATACTAAAACATCTTATTTATAGTAATCAATTATTTTGTAAACTTTGTTTAAAATATCTACTATTAATTTTAATCAACCCTCTCAAAATTGTTATTTTGCTCATACTACTAGAATGAACTTTTATTTTTTCTAGAAAATGAACTTCATTTTTATCATTTTTTTATCAACTGTTTGTCCTTTTTTTTTTTCACAATTTTCTAAATGTTATATTATTAATCCTATTGTAATACTTTGTGCTTTCTTTTTAAATAAAATACTAATTTTTGCATTTTTTTTCAATTGTTGTTTAATCAATAGATTGAGCTACAAATATGACGTTTAAGAATATAATTGGAACTAAAGAATGTAATTCCAACTAACTTTTAGTTTAAATTTTATGAGAGAAAACATTATAATAAAAGTTGGTTGAAACTATATTTTATTATTTTAACTAAGTTCCTAAACCCCTTACAAATATAAATGAGTATTTTTTTTTTAGAACAGTTCAGGAAGAATGATATGATAACAATTGCAAAGTGTTCAAACAATTCAATAAACAAAGTATGAATAAAAAGAACAATCATATATTTTTTTTCGTGTTGGAATCCATCTATATTCCTTTAAAAAAAGCAATGCACTATAATTTATAGATGAGAAATATTTTTTTTAGATAGAGAATGTAATGAGTATTATTCTAAATACCTTCGTCCTTTAAAATAATTTTATTTGCGGAACTTTAGTAAAACAAATTACTTTTTTAAAAAAAAACCTATTCTGGCATCAAAAATATATATTTTTTCTAAAGAATAAAATTTTATTAGAACTGTCCATATCCATTTCATCTTTTATAACCATATTACATCTCATATATAATGAAATAGGATGAATTGAGATGGTATTTTGTAAATAAGTAGTTACCTTGGATATATTTAACTATTTTTTTTATTTTCTGATCACGTAGAGGGGGACAAAAGAAACTTGTTGTTCTTTTTTCAACAATAAAATAAATTTTATTAAATAAGTGTATGAAATGTAGAATGAAGGGAATAGACACATAGTTAAAATAATGATTTTGACTTGAAAAAGGCTAAAAACACCAAAAAATGAGTTTTTGTGTTTTTTCCTTTTAATATTTAAAAGTTTTTTTCCCTTTTGTTTTTAAGGATGGTTTAGTCATTTTAAAAGTCAAAGTTAAAAGTTGTCTAAAAAGGGAGAGATTTTGTGTATTAAACCTAGAGATTTTGCACCGTAGGTCCCCAACTTTGTAACTTTTAGAACTTGGATCTCGATTTTAGGAATTTGGATACTCAAGTCCTTAAACTGTTCATTTCTTGACATCTAGTCTTCATTTTAAGAATTTGGACACTCAGGTCCTAAAACTTGTAATTTCTTAGCACATCAGTCCTCATCTTTTTTTTTCAATTAAATGACATAATAGATATCAATACTTTGTGGCATTCTGTTCCTTTTTGGGCCTTTTTTTTTAACAAAAAGGTCCTTATAAGCTTTTTTTTCGTTGAGTATGAATCCTTTTTTCCCAAAAATAATGTTTAAATATCCTAACATAAAGTTAATTATGATAATTATTGAAAACAAAGTGATTGATTGTAAACAAAGAGGAAAAACAAGAAAGTCATGAATATCCATTTTATTTTATTTTTGGTAAGTTGGAATGTAACTCAATAATTGTAACGCAATAATTAGTTGTTCAATTACATACTTTCTTTCCCAAAAATGGACAATAAACCGTTACTACTTGTATTTAGTTATATTATTGTAAGTTGAACTAACCTACCCAAAATAAAATGGAATAAATGGCATATTTCCTAATGATATTTGTGATTTTTTTTCAAAATATAATCAATTGTTTTGTTGTCAATAATCTTCATAATTAAATTTATTCTAGAATATTTGAGCACTATTTTAGATTAAAAAAAATAATAAGTTACACTTCATAAAAATGAATGAGAGCTTTTTGGGAACCTCTATGTTTTCAAAACCAAAGAAATAAAAAAAGCCACAAAATATTGTTATCTCTTATATCATTTAACAAAATATTGGTGTCTATTATGTAATTTGATTGAAAAAAAAAAAAAGGTCCCCAAGACACTAAAGGTGCAAACAAATCAAGAGTTTAAGAACTTGAACATCTAAATTCAAAAAATGGGGATGTATAGTGCCAATAAATTGAAAGTTTAGGACCTAATAGTCCAAATTCTTGAAATGGTGACTAAAGTGCTAACAAACTAGGAGTTTGAGAACCTAAGTGTCTATATTCTTAAAATAGGACACAAGTGCTAAAGGTTACAAAGTTCAAGAACGTATGGTGCAAAATTTTCCTAAAACTAATTTGAAGGTATATGTTTGATGAGATTAAAAATTGAAGGTGTATGTTTTAAATAAACCGAAGACATAGGGTACAAAGTAGTAAATATTCCTAACTTATTATATATGTTCTCAAGACATGGCGGAAAGATAGTGGTATTTTTGTACCCTAATAACTAGGGATATTCACGAATCCATAAACAGCTTAATCCAATCCAATCCAAAAATTACAAATTTTGCAAATTAAATTACATGAATTCACTGACTGAGCCTTTAAATTTATTAAAAAAAATAGAAATAAAATTAACGTTGTATAGCATAATATAATTTGGTAAAATCCAACATTTTACGACCTAATAGAGTGCAAGTTTTTAATAATAAACTAAATTGTAGCATTACAAAACGTTACAACTAACAAATTTAAAGAAACTTTAGACAAGTGTAAATGTGATAAGTAAATAATATTGGTCTTTGTAATTAGGCTAATCTTTTTCTTTTCTTTTCTTTTCTTTTAAGCATATAAAGTTTGGACACAGAATCATAAGAGTATAGGTTTTATATACTATTTAAAATTTTGCATGTACAATATATACATATATATTGGGAAAAAATAAATAAAAAGGACATTAGACTTATTGCAGCCTCATATTTTCGGGGGAAAAAAAAATGCAGCCTCAAACTTAGGGGGTTCTAAGTGTCATGATACTACTCTTGTTGATAGCTTTTTGCACCTTTTGCCTTCTTTAAGTCTGACAAGCGCCATAAGCCCCAAACGACCTCTCCTCGCCCTAAGTACTTGAAACCGTTTAAACCATAAAATTTTTTTTGTTGTTGAATCCCAATTAACGGATGTAGTTTATTGTTAAATGATGCCTAGTTATTTATACATGAACCTGGAATTGCTGATATGATCTAGGAGTAATTT
>CAMOHE010044818.1:0-36261 GCA_946598075.1 Artocarpus hirsutus
CTGAGGGGCACAGGGTACGGCACGTCTGCCCAGAAAAGGATGTGTGAGGATTTACTCCAATAGGAGAACGCCACGGGGCACGGTACAGCTGGTTTTCAGAGCTGTCCAGTTGTCACTGGCGATGGGGTTTAAAAAGAGTGTCCCTCTTTTGCTCGCAAGCGTCTGGGGCATGTCCCTCTTTTGGCATAAAACGAACTGAACCAGTCTCGGCGCGAGTATGTATATGTGGAAACTCGCTTTTTCTTCACGACACGTCGTTAAAGATCAAAGGATTGGTTTTCTGAGGGCGAGTTTGCGAAGTTTCTGAGACAGAGGTTTGTAAGGGTAAATTGGACATTTCGTATGGGAAATAATGCTCCTTTATCTTGTTTGCAATTTGTTTTGCCTTGGCGGAGGGGCAGTGCCAGCTGTAGGAGAAGCGACTGTACAATGCCGCACATTTTAATAATATGTTTGATATTAGTGAGTTTCAATTAACTTTTTAATTAAAAATAATATAAATATAATATTTTAATTTTTAATTCAATGTAATTAATGTAAAAATAGTAAACATAATGTAAGTTTGAATTTAATTTAATAATTTTGTAATATTCTTTGATTGGTATTATTTTTAATTATTTTTAATTATTTTTTATTATTTTTGTTTGTTATTTTAAATTTTTGAAACAAAATAATTTATCAAATATCTAATATGTTCCTTTTGAAAAACCATGTATTGGAATATGATTTTCACTCTATAAAACCACATCTTTCTCTATTTAAATCTCTCTCCCTCCCTTTCTCTCACATTCTCTCAAGATACTTTCTCTTCCTCTCACTTTGTTTCTTTCCGTCTCTCCCTCTCTCTTTAATTTAAAAATTTTTGAATTCAAGCTTTGATTCTTAGCAGGATTAGAGGTCAAGGAACCTGATTAAGCATCCACAAACTCGTTTTAAAGCTCCGATTTAAGGTAAATTCTTTTATTTTTAAATTTTCAAATTTTGCTCAAAATTTTCTAAATTTCTTTTAAACGTTATGAATCAAGTTTTATGAGCTTAGAAAACTTTAAACCTAAGTTAGTAGAACTCATAACATTTAGAATCTAGGTTTAGTTTGATGAAAAATAGATTTAAATCAAGTTTTTTCATTTTCTACTATTTTTCTCATTTTCGGATTTCTTTAAAAATCTCTATGCAAATCTTGTTTAAATGTGTTTAAAAGTGTTTTAGTTTGTTTTTCTATCATAAATGAATGTTTTCTATGCTTGAGAATTGAAAAAGATGTTGAAAATGAAGATTTGAGCTCGAGAGGCTAAAGCTTGAAGATGGAACTTTCAGATTTTTCCAATTCGGTAAGGCGGATTCATGAGTCCGACAGGCCAGATTCATGAGTCCGGTAGGCTGGACTCATCCCTTCGGCAAATCGAACCTAGAAAAATTCGGTAGGTCAATTCTACTTGGTCGGTAGGCCAAACTGTGTAGTTCGGTAAGCCGATTGACCATAGAAAAAATGGCTATTTTATGCTCGTTTTCACTATTTTAAACCTAGATTGAAAATTTAAACTTTGTAGTATGATTTTCCTACAATTCACTTGTTGCCCAATGGTCTCCTTGTTGGTCCTAAGCTGTAATCTACCTAGGGGAAAGGTTTTAAAACAAACAAAGAAATGTAAGCAGAAGGCTTGGTGGGACTAAATTTTGAAAACACATAATTTGAATATAAAATATATCATTCGTGAAAAATATTTAGAAAACAAAATTAAATAAATAAATTCATCTAATTATTCTTACGTAAATCAGTTTGTCCAAAAATAATTTTACTGTCCTTCTTGGACAAACCATAAGTGTCACCACCATAGTGGTCCAGTTGGGTTTCGAGACTTGCATCCAAGGTGGCATTCTACACGACTTGATCTCTGATTATGGCATCATGCCCTTTATGTCTATTTATTATTATTTAAATACCATATTACTGAGTATTCTTAATTATATTAATTATTTGATTCATTATGATCATTCGATTCTTGACAAACAATGAAAATTGTTAAGAAATTTATCTAAACTGTCCCTTGAAATCCGTTTTAAAAGAAATCATTTTATAGGAAATCATTTTGAAGGAAATTATTTTGAAATGGATCATTTTGAAAAAAAATCATTACGTAGCCAAAAAGCCCTTTTTTGAAGACATTGAAAATATTTTGTTAATTATTGAAAACATTTTGAAAGAATCATTTGAGGTCAAAATCGTTAAAAACTTAGCTATCAAGAAAAGGGTAGAAGTCCTACTTCGATATCCTACATCGTGACTCACAACTGTAGTCTCGACCTGTTATATGTTAGTACCACGAAACCACAAACGACCTTAAATGTAAACTAAGTTCATCGGTATCTAGTTTAAGATATGCTACACTATTAAGCTATCTCATAATGTCTTAGTGTGCTACTTATGTCCGAGGTTATTTATTTATTTAATCAAGGCATGTACTATCTAAATTTTTATCTCTTGTATTAGACTGTGATTGTAATATTTTATTATGGATACCATGTGTGCACTCAAATGTGGGTCCGGTGGGGCCTGGATCATGATTAACTGTCTTTAATATTTTATTTCATGATTAATTGTTTCAAATAACAATAATTGTTTTTAAGAAGTTTTTTAAACTATCATGTTTTTCAAAATACCTTAAAACATTTAATTGGTAATTTTAATCAAAAGTCTACTTTAATTAACTTAATTAATTTATCACATCACCGCCCGTACTTCGGGGCGTGACAATAAAGCTCTTACACGTTATAATATTTACAGTTTTAACTTGGTTTTAACCACCATGCCAAACAACATTTTTTCAATCAGTTTTCTTTTTATTTTTTTTTTTGTAAAACGTAAATTTTAATGATTTACCACAAATGTGTGATTTTTTTATTACAATATTTACAGTTTTAACTAATAATTTTAACAACAAAACCAAATAATATTTCTTCAATCCCTTTTCTTTTTAAATTTTGATTTTTTTTTTGGGGAATGTAAATTTTGATGATTTACTACAAAAGTGTGATTTTTTTGGGTGGCCCTCGAGATGTGTGGGTAATAATTGAGGTATTTCAGAATGCAATGCGACATTGTGTGAATAATAATAATAGTATATTAATTCTCAAATTGGATGGTGAAAATTTTGCAGTTTGCGTAATAAAAGATGTTGAGAAATGGGCAAGTGGGACTGCAGGGATTGGTATGTTTGACAGATGTGGTAGCCCATAAAGGCAGGCTCCATTAGCGAATAATGACAATGATGGTTCGCCTTTTTTTTTTTTTTTTTTTGGGGTATGGATAGCTTTGCATCATTTTAATTTAAAATGTGTTGGTATTGTTGAAATAAGATGTGATGCCCACAAGCATTATACTTTGTTTTTTTGTCTAGATTGCATTATTTACTTATGGACTCAACAAACTTTCTTGTTTTATCTTTAATTGTTGATTATTTCCTTGGTCCACAACACTCAATTTCACATTTTTATAGTTTTACAATAATGGACCTCAGGTGTGCTAATGAGTATGCTAAATCGCAAGGGAAAGTTAGATTTCATGACAAATCTATAAGAAACAAGGGATTTACTTCTACTTTGCAACCACATGTGCAGTTACATCAATGAACTAATAGATGTTTAGACAGTTAGTTTGAAGCAATAGCTAAAGAAAGCATTAACCGGCTGTTTGTTTGGATGAATGGTGGGAACCATGATTTTTATCACTTTTTTAGTTATAAACAGTGTAAAATTTTCACATGCTACAATAATAATAAAAAAGAAAACCGTTACAGTGTAAAGCTTTCACATGCTATAATAAAAATGGTTCAACCAATAGTTTTCATTATCTTTCTAAACACCTTTTAAAATAAATTTGATTTGAACTAAAATTTTATGGTTCAAATTAAGTTCATAAAGGTAAGGTAATGTAAGGTTATAAATTATCCTTCTTTTTAGAACGTGTTTAGAAATAAATTTAAAACTAAAAAATGAAATATTTTATTATAATATTTAAAATTTTATATTGTTACTTATTTTGTACGCTTTAATATAACATATAAAAACCTGTGTACATTAAAATAGATTAAAATTGCGTCCAAGTAACTGTGTGGGAACGTACAGCTCAAGAAAGCACATCGAAAATAAAGAATGGTAAAAAAGTCGCAAAAAGGGTTTTTCCCCCACCAGCAAAAGAGGTTAATTTGTACGGTCCTTGCACGGATCACTTGTGTCACAAGCCAATTAGGAAAGCAGAAACCAGTCACACCCGCCTAGAAATAATAAATAAGTCACTCTCTCTCTCTACGGTCTCATAAAGCATTTGATGTATCAGAAAAAAAGAAAAAAGAAAAAGAAAAAAAAGTTTCTAATGCCCCAACATAAAAAAAACCCACATGAGAGAGGGCATTTTGTGGACCTTTGATGCAGTGAGACGTTGGAGGTATCTAGCACAGCTGGACCAGTTTAAAACAATTTCTCTTCTTTCTTTCTTTTTTTTTATTTTTTTTCTTTTGGATTACATTTAAAGCAGTCTTAATTGCACAGACAGGCAATTTGGTGTGACTGAACCAAAAGAACTTGATTGTGAATCATCCAATTGCATTGATTGAATGATTTCTTGAGCACAGAGAGTTCCAGTGCGTGGATATGGACGATGAAAGGGTTAAAATGATTACCATTATTCATTTTTGTTGTTGTTATCTAAGGGCCTATCAAGTGAGAAGCGTACTTTTATACTGTAGCCTTTTTGGAGTTTTTCTCCTTCAGCTTATACCCCTGGTTTTTTTAGCAATTTATCGGATTATTATCGATTGTTTAAATTTACCAAAAACAAAAAATATCATTTGTTTAATTTTTGATCTTTTAAATAGTATCTAATTAATTATATTTTAATATATTTTAATGTATTATAATATAATTAATTAGACATTATTTGATACAAAAAAATTAGACGAAAAATTTAAGCATTAAAATTTATGATAAAAAAGACAATTTTGTTTTATTAGTAAAGTCTAGGTGACTTTTAAACGATTTGATCTATAACTAAAACAGTTTTATATTACGTGCTATAAATTTTTAACGTCGATAGTCACAAATCAAAATCTTAAAATTTTAATCTAAACTACCAATATATTATATTTTACTAATGAAGTAAAATTATCTTCTTTATAATAGAAACTTTTTTCGTTAGTAATGGATAAAATAGTTTACTGTGCCGTCAAATTTTTTTATTTACACGTCAAAAGCAAGCAAACAAACAAGGATTGGAATCACGCAACACTTCTTTGCTCAGCCTCAACCACATCTCTTTGCCAATGATGTACCATAAAATGGGTCACAATCATTTCCCCTTATTTTATCCTTTATTCAAGTGGTCCTTATTTGTATCCCAACTAAGACATAAACAAATAATAACCAAGACTTTTGATTTGTAATAATAACCCAAATAAGGATTTTATTATGTATAAAGTTTGGTCCTTTATTAGCTCATGATCGGATGATTAGAAAAACATTAGATTACCATTTACCATGACTTTATAGTGGAAGTTACGAGACATTTGATGAGGTATATAATAAATTATAAATTATAGTAAGATTTGATCTATGGAAATATTAAATAATATTGGGCTGTAGACGATGCACATTGCACAGGCATTTGGTGGTAGAGTGCACGCATGTTGACGTTAGTATGTTCTATCGATCATGATGCCTTTATACTCTCTCTCAAAGTCTGTCTGTGACGCTTTTTGGCTGTCCAAAGCAGGTAAATATATTTTTTTTAAAACAAAAATTTATGTGGCTAGCAAACTTTAAGTACACCAATTGGGTACGTGACAACCAACCAAATACGTCCACGTAAGCAGATGTCTCCAACTGTGATGGCGTGTCTTCTGTCCATTGGTGAGTTTCATTAGCTTAGGATGGTCTTGTTTTCACATAGTAATGAGGGAAGTGGCACAGTGGCCACGTGAAATGTGCTTGTGAATTGCAGAATTCTGAGAATTTGAGCATAATTGGGTAGGAGGTGACGGCTGTGTTTGTTGAAAAACTAGGAGCAAGAGGCCAGCAAGGAAAAGCGCTCTCACTCGCACGTGATACTTTATATAACATTGTCTGCGTTTGTGGAATTTGATGCTGAGAAAATTGTCGAACTACGAGGTCACGTGCAGACAACACAACTCACACAACTCACAATTCACAATTCACAAATACACACATACCAACCCCAATATCTGCTTCCGAGCTTCCACAGCAAGGCAATTGAGGGAGGTTTTGGCATTAGTTGTTGCCATTTTGTGTAATGAGATTTGACACCTGTCGTTTGCTTGATTGGATTTTTCTTCACCAAATTTTTTTTGCTGAAGAAAAGTACGGAAATAACATACTGGCATTAGTAAATCTTTCGCAGACGCTGATAAGAATATTTTGTTAAAAGACCTTATAGTGGAGCAGTAACTCTTGATAAGAAGCACTGCTCCACCTTCATCAAATATGCTAGCGATACAACCATACAAGTCTTACTCACCTTAAATCAAGTACTAGGCTATAGTCCATTATTGCTGGCCATTCTAGTCAGTGGTGAGCATTTTTCTTCACCAATTGATGGCTTATCAATTAGATTAGGCAAAATTTGAAAAAAGGTTTAAGAAAATTTAAAATTAAATAAATGATCTCTCTTTTTTTTTGCATTAAAAAAGATTTTTTTTGAACACCAAAGCTGCCTCAGTTTTTTCATAGAAAAGAAAAAAATGACTGTATCGAAGAGAGGAACCTAATCAGAGTGAAAACAAAAAAAACTGAAACTGTTTAGATGCCTAAAAAATTAGTTTTTTAATGTTTAAAAACCAAAAAAAAAAATCATTGACTAAATTAAATTTTTTGAAAAAGTTACTTTTAAAATACCCCGTTAGATTAATTGAGAATTATGATTTTGCCAGAGAGCACAAGGTAAAAAAAAAAAAATTGGTGTGCAGGATTTAGTCCCAGTGTACTGAAAAATGACGTGGTTAATTAAATGATATTTACTCCAGTAGCTGCCCTTTTCATGTCTCTGAAAGCAAGTGATCATTATATTATATTTATGTTAGTGTAGTTTTTTCACAGACGTTTTTGCATTCTTGTAGGAGGGATTGGATGGTAATGGAAGTTTCTTTTATGTAGAAAATTCAAGTACTGGGACCGCAAAGAGCATCATGATTCATGATTCAAGGATAGCTCCAATTACTCCCAGACGTTCTTAATAAATAGCATTCATCCCCGTTAAAAAAATAAATAAATAAATGAATAAATGACATCCATCAACTGGATTTTTCTTCTTTTGTGGGACCAGTTATTTAACAAGTTTTACCAGTACACAGACAAAACTAGGGTCACACCACGTTCCAAAATTATCCACCACCACCTATTTTAAACACTGAGCTGTATATACGCCAAACAAATTTGTCTGCAAAGGAGTTAGACATGGGGGAGGAAAAGTAACTGTGGCAAGTGTTTCTCTGCCCCCTCTTGGCTAAGAGGAAAAATAAATGGAGATTCTTAGTGAAGATTGGATAATTTTTTTTTTACCAGTACTTGTCCACTTGAAAGAGTCTTGTGTAAAACACATCTATTCATATAATTTAATATATGGGCACACGTTTTTTATATGCGCTAGGTGGAAGAGAAACATGGGCTGCTCAAGTATGGCCTTCAAGTCCCATCAAAAGATTTGAAGACACCTGTTTGTAAATATTGCTTAATGTAGTTAGTTTTGCTTTATTTAAAAAATAAGTCTATTAATTGGTGCTTGGTGTGGGAAGTAGGATAGAATTCTACTAGAAATATTATGAGTTACACGACACTTATTTAATGGCCTTTTTTAAAACTTTCGTGTTGTTAAACTTTCAAAACGGTTTTTAATTACTACGATGGTTTTGAGGAAAACTATCGTGGTAAGTGGAAGTTACCATACCGGTTTAATTCAAAAATCATTGTGGTAACTTCTTAAAAATCCGTTATCTTGTTAAAAAAATCTTCATTCCATGATGTTTAAAAACTGTAATGGAAACCCTTACTGCTACCATAATGTTGAATTCCAGGGCCTTTTTAAACCATCCTAGAAATAAATAATTTTTATTAGTTGTGGAAGCTTTATTGTGTGATAATATCATTGGAATTTGCTAAGTTCTTTTAAAAAAAACTTCGAATATGATAAAATCCAATGCCATTGCTATCCTAAAGCGTCTTAGGAGATTGATCTTGGGATGATTACTGACCAAATTTTTAGTATCATTATTATTTTTGAGCAGCTTGCCAAATTATTTTGGCTTCAGCGGCACCTTTACACCAGCAAGGATGAGGTTATAAGATTGAATTCTCTATCTTTCTTTTTTCTTTTTTTTCCCTTTCTTATTAGCACCATCAGTGTAGACAGTAATTCAACAATCTTTACGCAAAGATTTTAGGAGATTTTTACGATGGGGTTAGAAAAGTAAACTACTATAAGTTTTTTTATTTTTTAGACATTAAATCATGCATATTTTTTTATTTCAATATGATTTTAACTATATTCAACGTTAAAAAACATGCACTACCTGTATGATGTTCTACCATAGAAGAACTTGTTTTAGAGATCTATAGGTACTTAAATCATTATATATGCATGGAGGCATTTTTTTTAATCAGAAAAAAGGAATTAAATTGCAATAAAACGTAAACCAAAATGTGCGCAAAAGCGGGACCTGTGGCTTTTAATCCTGGACAACAACTTCAACACTTACTAAGCTTTGAAGGAGCATGCAAACCAGCACGTGATCAAATTCCCACAATATGCAATTCATAATGTACTAAACAAAACAAATTTATAAAAAAAACACACCTAACTCATCTCTTATTCACGAAACCAATGCAAGATATACAACTTATATATATATATATATATATATATATATATATTAGAAAAATCATGTGGAGAACGACAGTCATATGGACGGTCTTATCTTTGGCAGGTGTTTCATTTATAAGAAGGTCCAAGTAGCTTTTGAAGAAGAAAAAGAGAAGGATGAAAAGTTAAATCTGAACTCAAACTCTGAATCATGCATCAATAATAACGTGATCACAGCCACAGGATTAATTTTTGTCTCAGTTAGCTAGAAAGCTGAGCGATTGGTATGCCAGCAACCCAAAGAAACTAACTAAAGGAACAACAGCATTAGAACCTTGAAAAGGGTGATTTTGAAGAGGAGGGAGGTAGACCATACTTTTAAAACTCTGCCTGAAAGTCTTAAGACACAAGCTTACAGACAATGGGAACCAAGTTGAAACTTTAAGTTAAAATTTAATACTGTAGCATGTAAAAACTTTATATATATAGTAGCATGTTTTTGCTTTACACCGTAACAAGTAAAACTTGATTTTCAAACACTCTACAAGTTTTGTCAACTAAAAATTAAAAATTTTCCATTCTCAAAAGAGAGACGCAAGTAAAGAGGATGTTGAAATATTCCACCTAACTCTCTCTAGCACAAAGCTAATACCAAAACTTGAACCAATAGCTATGCGTTCTTACCGTAATTGTTTCATCGGTTTAAATCACAGCTTAGACTATTTTGTTATAATGTTTTCTCTTGTAAAAATTTGTTTAAATCTCCTTAAAAATTATTTAAATCTATAAACCAAAAGAGCACATTTATAATCGTTTTATACCTTGCCCTGCAAGAGACTCGTAAAAAAATCCAGCTATGTCTCCATATATAATAAGACTTTCGCGATAAAAGAATATGGAAATATATTTTCACCAATTACAGAACAACTGCCATTATGAGTTATACAAGAAAGAAATGGCCACCAATTTAGTGAAGATGTCCCAGCAAGATGAGGGACAAATTAAAAATTAAAATACCAACAAGTAAGAAGAAAGGATACAATTTGAGACCTTTTCTACATCTAGAATATCAAGCTTGTCAGAAAGGGCCAAACCTTGCACGACATTTGGGATGTGCTATATGTGTGGATCATGCCCAATGTTACCACAAAACTACCAGCCGTATGGCAACTAAAAGAGAAATCCACTTCTAGGACAATTTTTTTTTCTTCTTTTAACTCTTGCTTGAAAATTCGAACAAGAATCTAGGATGGATTTTATAAATTCTCCTTGAATTTTTAGCATTGTACTAAATGTGTCGTCTGAATTGGATTGTACAAATTAGTGATTAATTGGCGAATTCTCCAAAACCTTTAGATTAAGAAAATCAGATAATGTATTAGAAGAATACCACTTCTATAGAATTGAAATTCATTCATACCAATTTTGTAGAAAATTTAAGTTTAATTTTTACATAAAATTAGTACAAATGAATAACCAGACATCAAAAGTGACATACAACCTAATAAATGTAAAATCTCAATTTGTTACCAATCTAAAAGTCCTCCCAACCCCCACACAACTCAATCAAAAAGTATAGGAATTTATAGATTATATGGATTGAACCTAGGATTTGGGGCTCAGAAGTTAACACTATCATGAAGGCTCATTTTTTGAACTACTCTCCTAATTCATAATAAAATTAAAAATTAAAATAAACAAACCATAGTTAATAAAATTCAATTTATCATAACCCAATCGAATTCAAGTTTTTGTCAATAAACTAAGGTAACTTTATGGTAGAACATGTTTTTTGACCCTACCTGTAGGTCATATTATTTTAACGTTTCAATAGCTTGCTTTGTGACTGTCCATGCAAGGATTTGTAGTATGCGATGCTAAATTATTTTTAGTTATAGATTAAACCATTTAAAGTTAATCTAACGGTAAAAATAACAGGACTTACTAGTTGGCCAAAAATACGTATCCTACCATAAGAGCTCCCGTAAACTAAATGTTTGACATTACAATATATCATAAAAAACTAAGTTCAGTAAAACTCATAAATGATGTCTTCATCATTCATCAAGAAACCAACTTCAAAAAAACACAAAACTAAACTCTAAGAAAGCAATCTGTACGTGTATGTGTAATTCGACCTATAATATAATATAGGTACGTGTAAAAATGTTTTTCAAAAATACATTTAACTTGATGTATCTATGTCTTTTATCTTTGTTTTTTTGTTTTTTGTTTTCTATTTACAAAGTATGCACGAAATGAAACTGAAACAAGTTTTATAAATTCAAAAAATATCTCATAATTTTTAAAAACAAAGGATAAATTAAAATTCAAATTATGAAACAACTTCATAGCGACAATTCTGGTTGGTTGCTAACGAAGGAGCTTTGGGATGTTGAGGAGCAACAATAACGGGCTCTTGGGGTGTAACACCCCAATTTTAATTAAGTGAGACTAGTGAGTAAATGGTGAATTAGTATGTCATGGTACAAATTAAACCTGATTTAACTATTTTGTGATATTTTTAAACTAAAGTTACTTTTAATTATTATTGATTATTTTAAACCACTCTTAATTAGTTTTATCTGTAATTGTTGTGTTGAATTTTGAAACAAAACAATTTATTAAATGTCTAATATGTCCCCTTTTTGGAAAAAAGACAATGTGTTGGAACATGGTTCTCACCTTGCAAAATCACCTTAACCCTCTATATATATCCCTCTCACTCCCCCTCTTCTCCTCACTCTCTCATGCTGTCTCTCCCACTCTCAGACTCTCTCTCTCGTCTCCCTCTCATTGCCCCCTCTCTTTCCTTCTCCCAATTTTTGATTCAAAATCAAGGCTTAAGCTTCGATTCTCAGTGGATTGGAAGCTCGAGAACGCATTTAGGCAACTATAAACTCGATTTAAATCTAAAATCCAAGGTTAGTTTGTTTCTTTTTTCAAAATTTTAAACTTTTTGTAAATTTTCTAAATTTCTTTAAAAAGTTGTAATTCGAGTTTCTATAGCTTACGAAACCTTTAATTTAAGTTAATGGAACTCAAAACAACTCGAATCTAGGTTTAATTTCATGAAAAAAACAGATTGAATCACATTTTTTCTTTTTTTTTTTCCATTTTCAGATTCCTTTGAGATTTTCTATGAAAATCTTATTTAAACTTGTTTAAATGTATTATATTATGTTTTTTCACCATCTATGAATGTCTTCTATGTCTAGAAATTGAGAAAACAGGTTTAGAATGAGATTTCAAACTCGGGAAGTCGAGACTCGAAATCTAAAACTTTCTAGAATTTTCTAGTTCGACAGGCCAGATTCATGAGTCTAGCAAGCCGGACTCAAACGTTCGGCAGGCCAAACCTGAAAAAGTTTAGTAGGCCGGTGCTGTAAGACTGGCAAGCTGGATAGAAAAGTTCAGCAGGCCGACCTACCTTCAAGAAAAATGAATGTTTTTCACTCATTTTTACTGTTTTAAACCTAGATTGAGAGCCCAACTTTATGATATGATTTTATGAACATAAATGGCACACTAGGGCCCCATCAGGTAGCATAGTAATGTAGAAGTACTTTAAGTTAGATGTTGATGAGCCTAGTTTGTGTTTAAAGTTGTTCGTGGTTCTGTGGAGCTTACGTATAGCAGATTGGGACAGTGGTGCTGAGTGCGTTGCTAAATATTGAGGTAGGACTCCTACCCCTTTATTTGGTAGCCAGGTTTTTAAATGATTTTGGCCATAAAGATTCCCTTCAATTGTTTTTAATAAATGACAAAATGCTTTAAATTTTGAAAGGGGACCTTTGGCCACAAAATGGTTTCTTTTAATTTGATTTTTTTAGGAATGATTAAAATGGATTTCTCAAGTATTTTCTTTTATTATTATTACTTGCCTAAGAAGGAATACTCATAATGAATCAAATAACGAATGTAATTAAGAATACTTGGTAACATGTGATTTAAATAATAATAAATACACAAAAGAGCATTATGCCATCCACAGAGATCGGGTCATGGAGAATGTGATCTTGGGGGCAGGTCTCGAAACACAGTTGGTTCACCATAGTGGTGATTATGATGGCTTTGTCAGGAATTAAATAATAAGTTACATTTTACGGATGACTGATGAATTAATGGTAAGAATAAATTTTATGAGTTTACCTAGGTGTTTTACAATTCTTACATTGTAACGGATCTAACATTGATTTAATGTTTTCAAAGCTCAATCTAGATTAGATTTAGATGAAAAAGAGCAATTTGGTAAGTATGAGTTTAACAAATTTCAATTTATTATTTTTGTAACTCTTGTCTAAAATAAAATGTTATATTCAATTAAATGTTCTTCGAACCCTTAGTCCTACTGAGCCTTTTACTTACTTTTTATTTATTTTTTTTTTATTTTTCCCCTAGGTGGATTGTAGCTTAGGACTGACAGGGAGGCAACATGACAGCAAGTGAGTCGTGGAAGCACTGTTTTAGATTATTGCTTTATTTAATTCAAGACATGTATAATTTTCATACCTACCTTTCTTATTGGACTGTGATGTATTATTTTATTGTCGATACCATGTGTGTGCACTGATGTGAATTCGGTGGAGCCTGGCTTATGTTTAATTATCTTTAATATTTTATTTTATGTTTAGTATTTTAAAATAACGATAAATGTTTTAGAATGTATTTATAATTATCACATTTTTTAAAATAACCTAAGTCATTTAATTGGTGATTTTAATTAATAATTTAGTTTAATTAACTAAATAAATCCTCCATGTCACTACCTGTACCTTGGGGCGTGACATGGGGTGGGTGTGCGCAGGGGTTGGGTTACAAATCTGGTGTGGTGGGGGGCAGGATTGTAGAGTAGTGTTTGCGGGTGGTGTTGTAGCGAGTGGCAGCGTAGGACTTGGTCAATGATGCCTAATCTTCCAATTCACGATCTTAAAATATTTTTGGGGTAAAGAAGGATAATTTCATTGGAAATTCCTTTAAGCCCTTTTTGGATACAAAAATCCAATTTATCAATCTAATGAAATTGTCATGTAAGTGGAAAAAAAAAAGATGGCGTATGTGAGTACCACACGAATGGCTGAGACTGCATTATTGGCAATACAAGAAAAAGACCAAATCAAAGGAAAGAATCAGAAATAAGCTAAACAAAAGGGGAAAGGAAAAAATCACCCAAGGAGGAATCAAAAAGGAAACCAAATGTTTCTTCTATAAAAAGAAAGGAAAAATAAAGAAAGATTGGACCAACTTCTAGAATTGGCTTAAGAAGAAAAGTAAACCAATCTCATTTGTTTGTTATGAATCTAATATGGTTGATGTTAATCATAATACATAGTGGATTGATTCTTGTTCTACAATCTATATTTTGAATACCTTGCAGAGTATGCGAAGCCTAAGGAAGCTAGTGGGAAGTGAACAAAGCATCTTATTAGGAAACAATATCAATTCACATGTGAAGGCTATTGGAACATACAGTTTGGTTTTAAATAATGGTTATGTTTTAGATTTGTAGAAGATGTTTTATAATCCAAGTTTCCTAGAAACTTGATTTCAATTTCAAGACTTGTACCTTTAGGTTATTGCTTTAACTTTTCAAGAATAAATTTTAGTTTATTTAATAAATCTGATCTTGTTGAGACAGGTAAAATTGTCTTATGGACTTTTCTCTATTAATCTACATCATAATATTATTTAAATTGTTATGGATGTTCATACTGGTATCAAATGATGTGTTATGAATAAAGATTCCTCTATGTTGTAGCATTGAAGATTATGATATATCTCCGTAGATAGAATTAGGAGATTAGTAAATGATGGAGTACTTAGTACTTTAGATTTTACTGATTTTGACACTTGTACATACTGCATTAAGAGAAAACAGACTAACAAGTTAATGAAAGGTGTCAAGAGATGCTTGGACATATTCGAGATCATACATTAAACATTTGTTGTCCAGATGTGCACTTGTATAGTCCAAAATACTTTATCTTTTTCATAGATGATTACTCACAATATATGTATCTTTATTTACTTTATAACAAGAACGAAGCACTAGATACTTTTTAAGATTTTTAAAGTTGAAATAAAGAAACAATGTAGAAAGTAAATTAAGATCGTGAGAACTGATAGAGGCGGAACATATTTTGATAGATACATTGAGGATAGATAAGCAAATGGTCCATTTGCAAAGTTTTTTTAGGAACATAGGATAGTTTCCCAATACACCATGCTTGATTCTCTAAACCAGATTAGTGTGGTCGAAAGAAGAAACTAAACATTGATAGACATGGTACAGAGTATGTGTAGCAACTCCAAGCTTCCTGAATCCTTATGGACTAAGGCTCTTAACAGTGTATATATTGAACCAAGTTCCAAGTAAGGTTGTCCCAAAAACGCCATTTGTATTATAGAAAAGTTGGAAACTGAGTTTGTGACGTATACGTGTTTGGGGATGCCCGTTTAAAGTAAGAGTTTATAACCTACCAAGAAAAGAAACTGGATCCAAAGACTATTAATGGGTATTTTATTGGATATGCTGACAAGTCTAAATGATACAAACTTTATTGTCCATTTTATAACGTTAAGATTTTGTAATCAAGGAAACAAAGTTTTCTGAGAATGACTTAATCAGTGGGAATGATCAATTATAGAGCACAATCTTTGAGAGAGATCAACCTGCCATCTCAAGTGAAAGATTGGTAGTCATTCACAACACTCCTTAGGTTCAAATGAGTGTTGAAGTGCCATAAGCTGTTGACAATAATCCAGTAGATCAGGTTATTCAAGAAATGCCAGAAATTGTTGAACAACTAGTTAAACAACATGACCTACAGGAAAATGTTGAACTAACATTAAGAAGATCTACAAGAGTGAGAAAGTCAGTAATTTATGATCACTATGTTGTGCATCTACAAGAATTGAACTATAACATTGGAGCAAAAAATGATCCTGAAATGTTTTCACAAACCATGAGTTGTAAAGAGACTAATTTAGTTTTCACAAGCCATGAGTTGTAAAGAGACTAATTTACGGTATAATGCCATGAAAGATGGATGAATTTTATGGCATCTAACAGAGTCTACGATCTTATTGAGTTGCCTAATAATGCAAAAGCCATAGGATTTAAATGGGTATTTAAGACAAAGAAAGACTCATTGGGCAACATTAAAAGATATAAAACAAGACTCGTTGCTAAATGGTTCACTTAAAGGGAAGAAATCAACTACAAGGAGACTTTTTCTCCTGTATCTAAGAAAGATTCTTTTTGTATTATTATAACATTGGTTGCATATTTTGACTTAGAGATGTAACAAACAGATGTGAAAGCAGCTTTTCTCAATAGAGCATGAAATAACCAAAAGGATTTTCCTCTAATGATGGTGAATATTTGGTATGCAAGCTCAAGAAATCCATATATGGATTGAAATAAGCGTCCCGTTAGTGTTATTTGAAATTTCATGATGTAATCACTTCATTCGGATTTACAAAGAATATTATTGATCGATGTATATGCCAAAAGTTTAGTGGGAGCAAATGTTTTTCCTCATTCTATATGTGGATAATATTTTACTTGTAACTGATGATAAAGGTTTATTATATGAGGTGAAATAATTTCCCTTTAAAAACTTTGATATGAAGGATATGGGTAATGCATCTTATGTCATTGGCATAAAGATCTAGAGGGACAGATTTTGAGGTATTTTAGGTCTATCTTAAGAGACTCATATCAACAAGGTTTTAGAAAGATTTTAGATGAAAGTTTATTCACCAAGTATAACTCCCATTATAAAGGGTGATAAATTCAATTTGAACCAGTGCCCGAAAAATTATTTTTAAAGGGAACAAATATGGAACATTCCATATGCTTTTGTTGTTGGAAGCTTAATGTATGCTCAGGTCTATACATGACATTGCATTTGCTGTCGAAATGCTAAGAAGATATCAAAGTAATCTAAGTATGGACTACTAGAGAGTTGCAAAAGAGGTGATGAGGTACCTTCAAGGGGCGAAGGATTACATGCTTACGTATAGATGAGCTAATAATCTTAAGCATGTAATCTAGAGGTGATATGCTACTCAGATTCAAACTTTACTGGCTGTGTTGATTCATGAAAATCAACATTAGTGTATTTTCTTATATTTGTCAATGAAGTTGTATCTTGGAGAAGTGCAAAGCAGACTCTAACTGCTACTTATGCTATGGAGGCTGAGTTCATATTGTTTTGATGCAACCTTGCATAGTGTATTGATGAAGAGTTTTATTTATGGGCTTAAAATTATCGATTTGATTTCTAAGCCACTGAGGATATGTTGTGACAATTCAAATGCAGTACATATGGCTAAAAACAATAAAAAGCAGTAGTCAAAGTAAGCACATCGACATAAAGTATTTAGCTATAAGAGAACGTGTTAAAGACAAAACAACGGTCATTGAACACGTTGACACCGAATTGATGATTGTTGATCCTTTGACAAAAAGATGTCACCGTTCAAATTCAAGGATCATGTTAGACCGAATGAGACTCGGTTCTTTAGTATGATTTTGTTATATGAACGAATATTGTTAAGTAACTCTATTTTCATTTATGATATTTTCTCATATTTTATTTGAGTAATATCTTTAATATAAGACCTAGAATAAAATAAGGTTTATTCATTAAGATATATAAACTAGTGTTAAGAGGTATAACATATTGTGATACATAGAAGATATTACTCGTTATTAGAGGATTTATCGCCATGATTACTGTGCTTGTTTCTTATTGTGTCAAATGATAGAATATATGAGTCAAGTGGGAGAATGTTAAAATAATATAAGTGCCACGTACACTTTGATTATTATACATGTGATAAGCACTTAATTACCCTTACTCCCATCCATAATGTCCATTAATTTTGGATTGTTTTAAGAAATAACTCTATCATGGACATAGTTTATATATAATAGAACTCGTTTGGGTCCTTAAGTGCAATTCTCTTATTTAGTTTTTACATCATCGACTATTGAGATTGATAAGGTTTAGAAGCTCTCAAAATCGGTGGAACAAAAAAGCACAATTTTAGATTGCACAGTGATGTCAATGGTTGGAGGTATTTCAATCACATGTTTACGCATTTGATCTTGTGTATTTTTTGTTTTAATACATGTTTAAATCTTATATTTAAGTCTTACAATCTAAAACCTCATGTCAACTAATTCAAGAGTCAAAATGGTATTCCTAAATGGAAAAGTTAGAATTTTCAAACAAAGTTTGCCTTAAAAAAAATAAAATCATTGCAATTCTGCTACACTACTTGAGGGTTTAGACTAGAGAAAATTTGTTGTTTTTCTTTTTTTTTTTTGGGTTAATTACTAAAATTCCCCTGAACTATAGCTTTTGTAATGCTTTGCCCTATGAACTTTGAAACATAACATATGTTCTCTTTGAAGTATGAACTGTTAACAAAAATGGTCCTTTTATTAAAATTTTAACGAGAAATTGACAGCAGTTTTAAAATTACGGGTATTTTGATAATCTTAGTTATAAAAATAGCCAAAAAAAATTTTTGATATACTAAAATTTTCTTTAAAATTTAATTAACTTGTTTTACACTTAAAAAGTATTTTAAAATTTTAAAAGGTATAAATACCAAAAAAACTTCAAAAATATGAAAGAAATTTCATTAATATTATCAAAGTTTTTCTTTCTTTTTAGAATTTTTGTGCTATTTTTTTTGTTATATTGAATATATTTGTGTTATATTCTTTTTTATTTTACTAATACATATAACTTTTAAAGTTTCAAAATACTTGAAAAAAATTAATAAAATTTTGAAGAAAATTTTAGTATATATAAAAAAAGGATTCCAATCATATAATGGTTTTTATTTTTATTTTTTGTTTTTAGTCATCAATAAAGACTATTTTTATTATAATTATAATTTTTATTGTTTATTTTTATAACCAAAATAATCAAAATACCCTTAATTTTATAATCATTTGTCAATTTTTTGTTAAAATTCTAACAAAAAGATTATTTTTGTTAACAATTTATACTTTAAAGGGAAATGATGTAATGTTTTAAAATTCAAAGGGTAAAATGTTACAAAGGTTATAATTCAATAGAAGTTTTTGTAATTAATCCTTTTTTTATAAAAAAAAAAATCTTTTTTATAAATTTGAAGGTAATTTTGGCTATGGTGGAAACTGGAAAGGTCTTTAGAGGAGAAAGACAACAATGAGAATTTTGTTGGGGTTTTTTTTTTTCCTTTTTTTAATTTACAAAATAAGCTTTGCTGGCTTTGTTTTTATTTTGTTCTTCTTTAAAAGGCATCAAATTTTAACCTTCAAACTATGGTGGAAACAAAGGTGTCAATTTGGGCCACCAAACCTGGCCCGGTTGATGAGAAAGAAGACAAACTAGCCCAAAGCCCTTGGGGTTTGAGACCAACCCGTTTGATCTAACCCACGTTGACACCTCCAGTCAGTAACCCACGTTGACACCACATTGACACCTCTAGTCAGTAACCCACATTGACACCTCTAGCCGGTAAAGTAAAAGGTCTTGGTGGAACTTCACGAGGGTGAAGGCCACAACCACACCACGACCACAGGAGAGAGAAGCGTTGTGGAAAGAAATAGAGGAAGAAATAGTGGAGGTAAATGGAGTATATTAGGAAAGTAATGTGGTAAATTAACAGAGAAGAGATTACATGGCATATGACATGGAATGCCACATCAAATGCCAAGTAGGTTGGTATTCGAGAGTTTCAAAAGTTTCAAGTAAACCCCCAACCACAAGGTGGGTCGTTTCCTGATGTTGACTGTTACGCTTGAGTATGCGCATGGGCATGGCATCAGAAACTATATTAGTACGAAGAACCCAAAAAACAAGCAAGTGCATTCCTCGATGCGAACCATAACATCAATGAAAGAAAGATCATATAATGAAAGGAATATATCAAAATCGCAACTGTAACAAACTTTCCAACGAAAGCAAGCAATAAAATTGGAAAGACAATTTTCAGTAAAGAAAATTGGTACCTCTAATCCCGCAATGGAAAATCCCTCCTAAGTCGACTAAAATTTTGGTGAGACCACAATACTGTTCTATTGACGAGTAAAATGTGCGAGCCAAGCAAAAAGAAGTCCCCAAGCACATGACAGAAATGAAAGAAAAAATCCACATGATGATGATTTCTAAGCAATCTTGTCAGCATTTGCAGCCGTGGCAGCAGCTTGCCGTCGGAGACGACCAGTTATCCTTGCTGCAATGAGACTGACCTTTTGCCCGGGGGGAGCATCTCTGCGAACGGTACTGGCGTGACCAATGTGCTGATGGTTACCACCACCATGGGGATGCTCAACTGGGTTCATAGCAAACACCACGAACCTTAGGCCAGCAGTTCCTCTTGAGTCTGAATTTGTAATATGCATTTCCTGCCTTCAAGAGCGGTTTCTCTGTCCTGCCTCTGCCTGCAACCTGGCCTACCATAGCTCAGCAACCACTTGGTACAATCTTCTTGGCCCCAGATGGAAGCTTGATTCTAGACAAATACGATGAAAATTTAAGAATAAAATAAAAACCAGAACTAAACAACAATTATAAGTAGCAGCACCTAGAAACACATTTGGGCTCAGAAGAAGGTCAAATCCGTGGACTTAGTAAGGCACTGGTGAACATAGTAACACCAGCTCCCAAATGGCAGAGTATAACATAAGAAACAACTTAGCATACTTTAAATAAAAATAAACTAAATCCGATTACTAAAATTTGGAATAGTACTCAATAACAAAATTCCCATGTTATTCACTAACATTTTTAGTACTTCCACCTCATCAATCCTACCTCATTGCCGTAAAGGTCTAAGACAAAACAAAGCATTTGTTGGACAAATCAGTCAATTTCCTTGAAGAACTACCAGAAGCAACACAAGAAAATGCCTGTACTTAAAACTTTACACAAGCTATCCACCTCAAATCTCCTTATAGGCTTGACTCAACATCACTACATTTCATAATTTGACTACAATATCAACATCCCTTAACACAAGCATCATGAAATTAAGATAATGCAATCAAATAATTAACTTAAAAATCATTAAAACCCGAATGAACATCATAAAGTGGAATCCTCTACCAAATAACTATAAGTTAGTGCTACGTTCTCGACAGTCACATGACAACTTCTATCAAATCAACAAATTAGGAACATTACAAAGTCTAAGCCTTTGTTTGGCACCCACAGTCGTCCACAGGAAAAAAGCTTTATGCAGTTACAGTGCAAACTAAAATACAGTTACACTGTAAAGCTCTCTGCAGCTACAGCTACAATATTTTAAATCAATATTGGTTCTAACCTCTCTAACAAGCATAAGGTAATTCACATCACAAGTTTCCAAATACAAAATCGTCCATAACAGCAAAACAAATGCAAAATTCAGGCCAAAGCAAGAACTTTCTACAACAAGTTTTCATTTTTATTTACTACAATCTTAATCAATATAGAGACAATTCCACTTACCAAAAACAAACACCGAACCCTAACCACAAGATCCACATTTTGAACATAATAAAAGATCACAAATTCACATTTGATATATACATATACAGACATATATATACCTGGAAGTGCCATTATCAGGGTTATGACTGATAACGACGGCGTAATCACCGGAGGCCCTGGCGAGGACACCGCGGTCACCGACGTGGTGCTCGACGTTGCAGAAGACGGCACCCTCGGGGATGGAGCCCAGGGGGAGGACGTTTCCGACGACGAGATTGGCCTTCTTTCCACAGTAGACGAACTGGCCGGTGTACATTCCCTAGGCGGCGATGAAGAGCTCCTTCTGAAGCTTGTAGCGGAAGGGGTGGTGGAAGGTGACCTTGGCGAGGGGGGCGCCACGGCCAGGATCGTGGATGACGTCGGTGACGACGACCTTGATGTAGCCGTTGCGTTCGCCGAAGTCGAGGGAGCGGAACCGGGCCGGACCCTTGCGGTGGTGGGTGTGAGACTTGAACACCGACGCCGCACCCTTACGCTGGGCGCGGATCACACGACCCATTTGGCTCGGAGGGGAAGGAGGGTTAGGGTTTTGGGGGCAGCGAGGAAGAAATGGAGACGCCGAGTGATACTTGGTTTGGTTGTGATTTATGCAGGGGAGAGGGACGACGCGGGGTTTTTCTTTGTTTTAATTGACCAGATTACCTTTTTTTATTATTATTATTTTTGTTTTACAGATGCGTTAGCTGAGGGGTTTTTTCTTTCATATTTCTATAGTAACTTTTTAACCCCCTAATTTGTAAATGAGAACAGTTTTGTATTGCACTTTGTAATTTTTTTTGGGTGGACATTTTATACATGGGAGTGTTGAAAAATGTAAAACTTTTTTTTAAAATATGATGTATGTGAAGTGTTTGGGCAATTTTAGATTATTTACCAATTAGAATATGCTAAGGGTGTTTAAAAAATCAGTTAAAACCAAAACTTTTAGTTGTTATAGTATAAGACTCTCACATACAGTATCAAGAGAATGTGAGCTAAGTGTAAAGTTCTCATGTGCTATAGTTTTCAATTTATAAGGTGTTTGGAAGGGCAATGGGAACAGTTGGTTAGAACCACTTTTACTGTAGCATGTGAGAGCTTTATACTGTAGCAAATTTTTTTAATTGTTACTGTAGCATGCAAGAGCTTTACATTATTTATAACTAAGTTTGTGGTAGGAACCGTGTGGTGGGAACCGTTGCCAAACAACCCGCTACAAGTTTTAGCTTTAACAATACTTCTCAAACACCCTAGTTAATGTTATAATTTGATAACCCTATTAGAAAGTGTTGTGATCATTAATCTGGTAGTCATTAGGGGTGTCAAAATTCGTGTTCGTGTCGACACATTTACAGCACAGTATGTTTAGACTGAACACAAACACAACATGATTAATAAATGTGCTAAAAATGCAAACACGAACACGACCTGTCTGTGGTACTCGTAACACGACATAACACAATTAACACAATTACTAAGCTGGCCGTGATAGGTTAACACGATAATAACACGCATATGGCACGTTTTTGACCCAGTTAACTAAAAATTAAAAAAAATTAAAAAAAAAGACAATAAAGAAAATTAACAAAAACACAATATCTAATCAATACTAACCTACTACAAATATTTCAAATATTTTTATTTTTAAGTTTAAATGTATTATAAACGGGCAGGTAGCGTCGTGTCCTGTCGACACGTTTACGGCCCGCTTAATTAAATGTGTTGAGGCATGTTAGATGTATTAGTATGAATTCAGCCTGTTTATTTTCATATTATTCGTGCCAACCTATTTATGGCCTAATTAATAAACGTGTAGTCCAAACCCATTTATCTCATGTCGTTTTCGTATCGTGTCATCGTGTCGTGTCCGAAATTATCAGCCCTAGTAATAATCCACTGGCTTCGCCAACCCCACCTGACCCATTGAGAGGGATTTAAGACCATGTGGCCCCTTATTCTTACCACACGCCCCTTATCTTCCCCTTTGGTGAGGCTTGCATTAATGTACACTTGTTTCAGTTGGGATTTTTGCTCTTCTACAAATGAAAAGATAAGGCATGTTAGGGTTAACCATTTTTGGACATAATGGTTGTTTTGATAAATTTTTTTTCTCCACTCTCTTTACAAAGTTGTAAGGATCAAAAGATAGCGAGCATATAGATTACTGCTTCTCAATTTCCTCTTTCGCAAACAACTGGCTATGTTGACACCTTGCTCGATTGTTGCTAATGTTCACTAATTTTTTCGTCTTCAGACCCGTTTGGTGTTGAAAATACAATTAGTTTGGCAGAATGGAATTTTAAAATTTTTATATGCAAGATACTAACTCATAATATTATGGACAATAAATTAATACATATTAATTTGTACCTCTCATCGATCAAAAACCGCATGTCTGACTTAACCTTTGAACCTTCACCAAGCTATTTTCCTTCAACAAAACATTGTGTGTGTGGGGGGGAACAATTCAGCAGAATGTCTACTCTAAGTTCTCCTTCCAACCACTAAAGTACACAAAAGCCACAATCACTAAAGGGGAGTTATTAGGCTCTTTCTTTAAGAAAGCCATAATCACTAATGGGGAGTTATTAGGCTCTTTCTTTAAGAATTTGAACTTAAGCAGTCTAAAAATAAATGAAGACTCAATGGCTTTATTTGTAGAAGTGGTAGAGGGAATCCTATCCAAACTGGTTACTTAGAAACTGCCCACCGCATAGACAACTTCTTCGTGGTTCATGCCACCTACAGGAAAATTAACCTGTTGGTGTGTGCCACCCATATGCAATTCAAAATTCATCTAATTACAAAACGAGAATCTCTAATTTTCATCATAAATAATTATCAAAGCTAATTGATTTATGGAGAGGGAATTATTAATATTGTAAAACCTCAATAAATGAACGTTCGATAAATTAATAATCTTGCTTAAATAATAAAAACTTCCAGTCTCGACTCGAACTAATATACAAATTTAACAATCTTACTAAATGTATAAGATAATAATTATTTTTTCAAATCCTTTAGGGCCCAACAAACAAAAATATAAATTATTAATTGACAAAAAATATATGTATAATTAATAATATTAAAGAGTTTTTTCTTTGCAACTTCTATTTTCTCAATTCAACTCTCTTACAAAATATGCATCTAAAGTAATTTGTTTTTTTTTTTTGTACCTAAATTGAGCTCAACCTTGTCTTTAATTTTTTGCAAAGCATGCAATACATCCAGTACTTTTTTTTCATGTTATATAGTAAGTAGTTATTTAAAGTTACTAATGCTTAAAACGCCTCTTTTGAGGAAACATTTGGTAAAACACAACCGTTATGTAGATCATGATCATCATCAACAACATATCTATTATCCCTTGAACAATCTTTTCATCAATAGATGATCCCATCACTGCACCATTTTCATTAGGATAATTTAGAAGGTGCTCAACATCCATCCATTGTACTTCTGTACCTTAGACTAGAAATAGCTTCACATAATCTATGGATGCCTTCATCTTCACCGGCTTGTATTAATTTTAAAAAATACATTTATTTTATATCGACGTACTTATTAATCTTCATGTTAAATGTATGTACATATACATCAATTTTGGGCTTCTATGCTTTTACATAACATTATTTAATTTTTTTTAATAATGTAGATGATAACTTTTGCAATTCTCAATGTACACATATTAATTTTTGACCACATACTATTATCTTTCTTATTTATAGATCATGCGTTAATCTTGGTAAAAGAAAAGGTACATGTACAAAAGTAACTAACATAAAACTTTTCGTAAATTAATAAATTATTTATTTATCAATAAATTATAAATTATTTATTTACCAATAAATTAATAAATTATTCATTTATAGATAATTAAATAACCTCTTTAAAATAATTTTTTTTCACAGTCCCAATGACATTCATTTATAGAGTTTTTACTTTAAATGAATTAACACTTTATGTCTAGTTTGATATAAGACCTCCACTTATCTCTAGTTTATTGTGTCTACCATTGACTCAATCTACTCCGACAACCAAAATAAATTATTTACCTATTTGACGTAGAACCTCATTACAATCTTACCATGAATATGACTCGTTTTTATTTCACAAATTGCGGACTATAGATTATGATCATCTCTTTCTAATGCTTAGTGTAAATAGTCATAATGTTTTTCTTTGTTTGTCATGCAACTAATAATCTAAAAATAGGACATTTTTTATTAAACGTGAAACAAAGCTTTAGCTGTCCAGATTGATATCAACGGTTTGTGTTCAGTAAGGGGTAAGAATTTTTCTAAAAACATCTGTCAGATTGGCATCAATTATGGTATAATATTAAATAAGTTTACTCTTTTCCCATCATGAATTTTTCCGACAACCAGTGTCAGATGTGCTGCAACTTGTTTCGCATACTTTTTGAACTTCATAAATGTGATTTCAACGGGCTTATGTTTGCGGTTGTGTATGTTCCTCCAGGTAAGTTGATTGTCATTTAGCATGGCAAGGGATTCGACAATTTTTTTTTCCATTTTTGTCCTAATGTTTTTGTTATATTTTTTGTTTTTTACTTGCCAGGTATTCTATCTACACCACATCGAGGTCAAGTATCTATATAGATTGCCTAATATATGAGGACACTACAATAAACAGGGCAAGAGTCATCATAAAAAAGAAGATGTCGTCATAAATATGTCATTGCTAATAATTGGTCGCAAATAATTCTTTTGCAACAACAAGGCATAGTCAAAATTATATTAACGACTGTCATCACTAAAAAGTCGCTGCAGTTGTGTCATTGAGAGTTCTATTGGCTAACATGGCTACGATTTTCAACAATATCATTTTAAAAAAATATCATTGCAAATACATCTTCTGATACCGATGTGTCGTTTTTTTAACGATATTTTCAAATTGTCATCGTAAAAAGTTTAGTTTTTGTTTGTATTTGTGACAACATTAGTTTTGAAATGTCGTCGCACATACTTCTTTTGTTTGAATTAAACATTTATAATATTATTATAAATATTATTTTTAATAATTTTGTTATTTTTTATTAATTTTTAATTTGTTATTTTTATTAATAGATTTTATTGATATATATTTAGATCCAAAATTTAATAGAATTAATCAAATTATAATAAAGGACTAATGATAATAAATTGTTTGTTAATATAATAAAACCAAACATTTTATTGCAAATATAATGTGTAAAAATATAAAATAGTCTAGATAAATAAAAACAAAATACAATAATAATCCCCTTAAATTTGCAACCTCACTAATGTCATCATCAATAGTATCTAGAAGAGGCGGAGGACCTAGAGAAACATATGGTTGAGGACAAGTAATGGGGAAATTGGATGTTAGGGTGCAATTGAACCTTCAACTATCATCTTCTTTTGGTTCTCGTACATCTGCAGGTTGTGCTTGTACGATCTTTGCAAATACTCTTCCACGTGGGCGTCAACACGCTTCGAAGATATTCCATACCACTTGGAACTAGAGGATGAAGCAGTACCAAAATGAACCTTCCACAGGAGTGTGGGGTTTACTCCAGTCTTATGTCCTCTAAGTGTACCCAAGACCTACACTAAAATTCCTTCCTTGTTAACTGTAGGTCCAGTTGAATTGGAAGCAGACTGTGTCCTCTAGTTTCTCTATCTCATTCCATCATATTCTACAGAACTAAAAGTAAACACAAGTTATAAATTCATTGACTATTTTGAATAAGTAAAGATAATGTAAAAAAAATACTTACAAAAGTTTGCAGTGCTTAGGGGTTAACTCAAGTATTCCTGTGATGATGCATGTTGTCTCAGTTGTCTATAACAAACATCGACTGCTAGGTTGTCGTGTTGGTCTGTTCAACAATTTGAATGTATTAGAATAGTATAATCGGTTATCAAAGTTAACTTTTACAAGGAATAGTAATTAAAAGAACTTACTAACCTTCTTATCGCGATGCTAAGAGCACGATATCTGACCATATAAGCTTGACCACTTTTGGTTACGACAATTATTTTTATTTGTGTCTTATTTTTTTTGTTTATAATTATTTTTGGCTAAAATTAGTGTATATTATAAATCACCAATTTAGCATATATATAGTCATTTGAAACTTGGCAGACATGCACCTATCGTAGTAAGGGCCCCAGTGATCTTAATTCCTAAGGTTCCTTGGGGGGTTGGCACTACATAATTTCTATTCATCATCACTGCTCATGTCTTGAATGTCGCCACCATCATTTATGTCATCATTAATTCTTAATTTTAAATTTTCATATCCCTATTTAAATCTTTTTAAATTATATATTTTTTAATTAATTAAATTATTTTTCTTAATAGCTTCAAGATTTTACATATTTATTATTTCAACTTTTTTATTATTAACATGCATTATGACTAACTTAATATAATTTTCTATATAAACCACTAACTTAAAACAACTTAATCATAATAAAGATTACAACAAAAAATTTGACCAAAAAAATTCAATCATACACTTAAATTCATCAACAACCTTATATATAACAAAATTCCCAAAACAAAACATATCATCAACAACCTTATCTCAACAAAATCACCAAAATAAAAAATATAACTATTATAACAACATATCATAATCCAAATACCACCTTATATCAATAAGATCACCCAAATCGAAAACATAACCATCATAACAACATAATCACAATCTAAACACAACCATATTACATAAAATTTTCAACATTTTACTTTAAACTAAACCACATTCTTAGTATACAAATACTAATGTTTCAAACTAATTAACAAAAATAAAACAATTAAAAACATACGAATTCAATGCCCACAAAAACCAGAGGTTGGAAACTTAGCAGTGGCCTGGTAGCAGGTGACTAGTTGCGGCGACGAGTGGTAGCAATGACGATAGTGGCAGTGGGAGAGAAAGCAGAAGCAAAAAATTTGGGATTTTTTTCGGTTTGGGGGGATTTTTTTGGAGTTTTTTAGGGATTTTTGAGTTATATTGTAATCTAGAGTGAAATATGAGCAAAATAAGGTTTTTTAGGGTTTGGGAGGGATTTCGGCCAAGGAGGATTAGAGAATTAGAGAGAGGAGAGAAGTAAGGTCGGAGAAAATAGGGGACGAGACTTGTGTTCTGGTTAGTATGTAGAACTTTTTGATATGACATATTTTGTCGCAAATAACTAAAGTGTCGTTGCTATTAATACTCACAACGACGCCATTTAGATTAAGCTGAAAAACATTGAAATGGTTTTGGGAAATTTCTAGAACCACCTTTTACGACGATATTTTTTTTAAGATTGCAAATAACTTTTCCAGAAACCGCCAAGACTTCTGTCAATTTTTTCTAGAAAATATTAAATGCTTAACCATTTGCAATGACAAGTCGTCGCAAATAACTTCAGAATAAATATTTGTGACTCATCAACACCAATTGTAATCCACTAGTATTTGCAACGACAATGTCATCTTAATTACGTGTGAATTGAAGCCATACTTGCTCACGCTAGATTACTTTTAGTGGCAAGAAGTTAATTGCGATGACCTGTCATCACAAATACGTGAAGTCATTTTCTATTTTATTTGTGACAACTTGTCGTCGCTAACACTCTATTATTTGCCTCAGTATGTTATCGTAAATAATAATAGCAACAACATGTTTGAGGGAAAAAATAGAAAGTTTTATTGTCGCAAATGACACATTATTAGCAACGATAAAAGTCATCCCTAAAGACCTCTTTTGTAGTAGTGGAACTTATTTTCTATTAAGCCTCCATTACTTCCCACTACAACTAGCGGCTTGTATTAGAGAATGATGCAGTAACGGAACAACTTGATGGTCTATTTCTACGATTTTCGTACCTTTTTTAGAATTTTCTATTATTGTTTGTATTAAAAAATGATGTGGTAGTTCTATAAAAAAAAGTGATGCCGTAGTAGGACAACTTACTAGTCTGTTTTCCATTATTTTTATCCATTTTTATGATTTTCTATTATTCTTACACGAAGTCAATGCTTATTGTACTATAATTCCACTACGTTTCCACTACCAAATGAATTATTAATCCTTGTTGTGTGTCTAGGCCAAAATACGAATGTACACTTTCTTCCCTTTACGCATTCATCAACTTTGTTGCCTAACCACTTCCCGGCGTGGCTTAACTAGTCTTTAATCTTAAGGAATCAGTGGGTACTCAAAATATTCAAACTTATTATTTCTTCTCCATGTCTCAAACAAAAAGTTCTGTTATTTATATTTTGACTGTCTAACGAAACAAAAAATTAAATTACTTTATTCAACCGAAAAAAGAAATAATTAGTTCCGGTATCATTAAACTTCTTAAGTAATCTCATCTCGAAGAAACACCTACACCAACTACCATTATTATCCTTGCAATCTAACGGTGTCCTCTTTCCTTCGACAGCATTGCAAGGTGATACAACACTTTTAAGTAGCTAGTTCCGCTCAGATCGATGGCTTCATATTATGTATATCTTACAAAATCTCTTAATTAATTTCACCTTATTATGATCAAACATGAAGTCCACTATCACTTTATTATGAAAAAATTAATTAAAAATCTGCTAATTATATATTATGGATTCGTTTTCCACGTCGTTTCTCTGCTTGTTATACTAAACTTTTTGACGTCTCATACGCTTCACTTAGTACAAAATAAATAAATAAATAAGAATCATTATTTTAGTTTTGTCATTTATTTTAAGAAGGATAGTGTTGTTGCCATGAACGCACCATGTTACTGCTCCTTGATTTCGACACTCCCAACATCGTCGTGTGCAGCGTTTATCGACCGTTTTTAAACACTAAATACTCGCCCTTTACATGTTGAATGGCAATCTAGTCTCTTCAAAACCAAGCAATTTACTAAAAAACTCATTGTATAATAACTCAGTACCCGCACCTGTTGGTTTATGCCCATCATTCTCCTCTGACACAACAGAGTTAAGGCTTGCACAATTCTAAGAGGCCAAGTTCAATCCCATCTCTTACATGTTGATTAAGTTTCCATACATGTGGTGTACCTTAGAGGGCGCCTATTAAGAGCAAATGTCTATTAAATATAAAAATGGTATTTAATTACTTAAGGCATTGATCCTAACATCTAGTTCATTTGCTCACTTAGTTTGAACCAATGAGTTTAGTTCGTTGAAATTACAGATGTCAAAATAGGCTGCTCTTAGTGGGCCAATACGAATACGGCACGTTAAAAAAAAGGCACGACACGATTATTAAATATGCCTAGTTCATTCTGTTTATTAAATGGGCTAGGCTTAATGGAACTTTTGGGCACGAAACATGTTAAATGCACAACATGATAAGGGTCTGACACAAGCACAACATGTTAAAAGAACGATAGGGCCCCAGTTCACGATCAAAATATTTTTATTTTTACTAATATAAAAGAACGGCATGTTAAAAATAAGTTTACTTATATATTTTATATTTTTATAAATATTTTTTTATAAAAAAGTTTTCAATTTCTAATAGATTTGATTATGTAATAGATTTCTAATAAATATTTATTATTTAATTATTATTTTTTTTTAGAGTTGCACTTTTTTTTCTTTACCTATATGTTATCCTAATGGGTTTGCTTAGTAAAGTTTTTAATGAGGCAAATTTTTATCAATAGTGAAATTTCTTTTGTTAATATTTAGTATTTTTCTCTTCTTTTTTTTTGGTGTAAATTTGTCACTAGACATGACAAAAACACATTAAAAGCTAAAAGCACAAATAATGATAAGGGCACGAGTATGGTCCAAGCAAGTTAAGGCCATGACCAATTAGCAAATGGGTCATGGGCTGGGCTGGACACCATAAAAATTAAATGAAATGGGCCTATAACACAACACGTTAAATAAATGGGCTGATCTAGATACAGCACGATACACACTTGGGCTTAAATTAAATGGGTTGGGCTAGCCCATTTGACATCTGTAGTTGAAACCAATGATTTGATTTATTAAGCCCAAAAACTGTAATACCTATTTTTTTAACGGGTATAATTATGTTTAATTTAAATATTAGTATACTAATTTAAATTTTTGTAAAATTTTGTTGCATGAGAAATGTAACTTATATTATTATTCTACATATTTTTATTTATTTATTTTTTAAATTTTTCTATACCTATTTTGCATATTTACAACAATATCATTGAACTTTGATTTAATTACAAAAATGTAATTTAACACTTTCTGCTTTAAGCTTTTCTCATGAAAGCTCCATTTCAACCCCCTCATTTGCAGTGTCTTCACACAAGCATCGGATAGCATCCCTTTAAATCCGGATGCTGATTGCTTCCTTCTTTTCTTTTTCTTATCAAGTATCCTCTTTCTTTCTCTTTCTGTCCCTCACCCATGTCTCCTCTTTTCTATTCTTTTTCTTCTTCTTTTGTTTTTTTCCTTCTTTCCTTTAGACCATAGAGGCCAGAAACACGGAGAACCCAAAACAAAGAAAGTAGAAAACCCAATCATTTTCTTGCTAAAAGTCACTAAATTGAAGCTCCATAGACCCAAAAAAACTCAAAAGAACTTGGAGATTTTCAAGATTTAAATAACGTTTTTGAGCTAAGATTTAAGGTAAGGTTTTCAAACTTGAAACTTAGATTTTCATTATCTTTTGAGAATGGAAATGAGTTTAAATTATCCATAGATTATTATATATTGTTTATATATTATTTTCATACTTAGAGAGTTGTTTAGAAATCAACAATGGAGGCAAAACTTGAAGAAGACGAGTTCTCTACAAATTTTCCAAAACAATATTGTTTTCTCCAAAACATATCATTTTCTTAAAAACTACAAGTCTTTTTTCTAAAAAACTACATGTTATTTTTAAAAAAACTAGAAGTCGTTTTTGTCAAGCCAAAAATGAATATGATCAAAAATCTACTTCCCTAAGACTTGGACTTTAGTTCCTTAACATTTCTTCCACCATTTTGTTGATCTTGTTTCCTTTGTCAATCCTGTTGCATTTATTTTTATACACGGGACTGACCCAACCTTAATACCGAACTTTTTTTTATCTTAATTGTTTAATTTCAAAATATTTTAATTTCATATTGTTTAGTTTAAAATCATTTCTAGAATATTTTAGACCAAACATAGATCAAGTTGTTATCATTTAAAATTAAATTATGCGTTTAAACTTATATACATATTGTCAGCATGTTATTTATAAGGCACACCAATAAAATAAATTGACATAATTATGATCTATCTACATTAGTTAGGTTTTAATATTTTTATGAATTTAGGTGAAGGAAGTATTTGGAGCACACGTGGTGGAGGTAGAAAACAAGTTAGAAGTTATCTGTATAATTTAGCCAAAAAGATAGGGATTCTATAACTCGATTTTTTTGAGGTATTATTTAATTGAAATTGGTCATTTGTTCTACAAAATAATAGTATATATATTATTTTATATTATTTTGTTGATAATATTACATGAATATCACTAAACACTATACTTTGGACCCGTCCTGTAATGTACAGTGAGACCAAGTTGATTTGACATGTTTTAATAAATTTTGAAAAGCATGGTTAAATGTTACGGACTCTATGCATATCGATGAGGATATGAGAGGAAGGTAAGACATGAAAAGAGCAGCGGTTATATCCTTAGGCATGTATACCCTAAAAGATAAATAGGAGGCGATGGCACTCCCTTGAGTCGAAAATCCTAGAATACACTATAAAGAAACATCTTGGTGAGGATGCGGAATCGATGCCCCCTCACCAACTCATGGTTTGATGTTTTCAGTTGTCAAGAGTGCCTTTCAAGGTTGAGAGATGTGATTTTAGTTTCTTTGTAAATGACCAAAAACATTATTTAATTTTGTATAATATTATATGATATAAAAAACATGGGAACGTTTGATTGTAGAGCATCTACTAGTTATATATAAAAATAGATTTGTTATAAATAATATTATGATTGAACTAACCATGCATGCTTAACATGGTAATTAATAAAACCAAAAGATGAGTAATGGTTTCTCTACTGAGTATGTTGTCACTCATCCCCTTATATATTCATCTTTTCAAGATTGATACAGTGTGAGGGGATAATAAGATAATAGTTAAGGGAACTATGTAGCTATACCCAGTTGGAGCTGCTTTATTTGTTAACAATATTCTTCCATATGATGTAAGCATCTTAAGTTTCTATCTGTGATTGTATTAAACTGTCTTGAGGTTTAGAATAATGATGATGATAGATTTATAATATTAAATTAAAGGTGCTACATGAGACTGTGGCTTTAATTTTGTTTTTATATTTTTTTGTTGAGAAAGCGGATGCCCAACTTTCAATATGAAAGTGGTTATCTAACTTAGATCTTAATATATATGAAAGATAGTGCTTGAATACTCATGGGCCAACTTAGGCATTACTTGGATGTATCCTTCATTCATGCTTATAAAAAGGCTTGTTCATCCTAATTGTTTTACACACCTGACAAGAGAAGAGTTGTAAGAAAAGAGGAAAATATTAATAAAATGTATAAGATAGAGAGATACGAAAAGAAGACTGGAATAAATCAATAAAATAAATTTCTCTCTAGCTTATTTTGTCTACTATTTATTTATCTTTGCTTATATAATAATCTTATATATCCCCCAATTTACAACATTTTTCTTTTAATTTCTAAAATTTGTTTCAAGACTAGGCAAATTTTTAGAAAGTTTTTTATTTTATTTTCTAGTTTCCTATTTAATTTATTAAAAACTACTAACTCCCACTTGAGGGCATTACAAAAACCTCTAATTAAAATTTAGCAACCTTTTTTTTCACTTGATTTCAATGTTCAATATTTGCATTTTTGACAAGTGATGTCAGTACGGGTAAACAATGGAACTGTGAAAACATCGTTGTCGACAATATATTTGCAGATAAAGTAGTGCTTTATATAATGAAAGAAAATAAGGATCTTGAACCAAAGTTCGTCGAAGAATGTCGACATAGAAATGACTAGCTAGAATGAAAAAATGCGTTCCAGGCAGAATTAGATTCACTCATTGTGTCTTTGCATGAAAACATAATGTGAAAAATAAAATTGTGAGATAGAAAGCACTTCTTATTGCACAAGGTTTCTCATAAAGACTTGGAATTGATTATGAGGAGACATGTTAACCTGTGGTGGATGCAATTCCATTTCAATATTTGATTAGCCTGGCAGTTTATGAAGGACTAGATATATGTTTAATGGATGTGGTAACTGCAAACTTATATGGATCACTAGATAATGATATCGATATGAAAATCTTTGAAGAATTTAAAATGCCTGAAACATCTAATTCAATACTGCAAGTGTAACGCCTGCCTAATTTTATGTAACGGATTATGCTATGATAAATGACGACGTTAAATGTTATATTTATGTTATGTGTTATGATATATGATAGATGGTGCTAACCATTTTATTCTAAGTGTTATGACAGGTGACGCTCGCGTGGAATTGATGTGCTCAAATGTTCATGTCATTAATGTTATACGTTTAAGTATTTTTTTTATTGATAATTAAATGTTATGAATGATTTTTGTATTTAAGGACATATCGGCAGGCCGAAATGAATTCCTCAGAACGGCAAGCCGATGAGATATCATCGGTAGGCCAGACTTCTGAGATCGGCAGGCCGATGACAGCTGACAAGCAGTCAGCAGAAATTTCACAAAATTTGTGATAAGGTTGATTTGTGATAAGGATAATTTATTTTGAATAATTAACATAATTATGGGATGATTTGTTTAATTTTGGTAATGAAACAATTGACTTTTGATTTATTTAAATTAATGGATAAGTTTTCCCGAATTACAAAGGCAGAATATGGTAATCGTTACAAAATTGATGACCTTCCCTTTTTGCTTCCCACTCTCCATGAAATTGAGCCATATTTTTGTTAGAAAATTCTGAAATGTCTCCCATTCCTTTTACGCCACTTTCATTTCACACAAACGTTCTCTCTCTCTCTCTCTCTATTTCTCTCTCATTCTCTCTCTTCCTATCACGTTTCTTTCTTCTTCTTCCTCTCAAATTTCCCCTGCAATCCTTTGTTAAAATATCAAAATTTCTTTGGAGATAATTCAAGGAGTTTTAAGAAGAAATCGTTCTAAGGTATGAACTTAATTTCGGTAATTTTTAAGCATATTTTTCCTCCTGTAATGTGACTGCCATATCTTTCTCTATGAATTTTGTTTTGCTCAGAATTTTTAGTATGTTAATTATACATGTGTTATAAGATATTTCTCCAAGTTTCACGTTAATTCAAATTTTCTATAAAAAGTTATGAATTTTCTCCTCTCCATCACTCACAGTAATTTATTGCTGATCAATCATGTTGTACATTTGTATGGGTTTTGTTTTTAATGCAAATGATTGTTATTTTGCACGAAATTTGGTGAACATGCTTATATATATATATTAAATTATGGACTGGAAAGCTTGGTAATAATTTGATGAGTATTTCATGTGTTATAGAATTTTTAATAAGCCTAGGTTATGTGACTACTTAAACTGTAAAATTGTGAGCTTTTTGTTATGTGATGTTTTTAAATAAATACATGATGCTATATAGTGATGAGAAATTTTGTGCTACTGTATGTGTATGTTAAAAATGATATCATATAAATTTTTAGGTCCAAATAAGTTTATTTTAATTGTTTGGCACTAATTATTACAGGTAACTCACTGTTTGAATTATTTGTGGCTATTTTTATCTCTGGCTTCCAATGCATGGTTTGAAGTGTTAGGAATTTATTTAAGGGTGATTTTTGAATATGTTATAGTTCTGTGTGTATATAACATGTGATAATTTTTGTGAATTTTTCTATGATATGAAAAT
>CAMOHE010044819.1:5344-30268 GCA_946598075.1 Artocarpus hirsutus
ATATACATCTCTTTGATTCATAAAATCTCTTCTTTACCAGATATAATCGTTTATATTCATTATGGGGTTCATTATGAACATTTCTTAATCAACTGCTTGTAAAGATATTTAAATAAAATCATTTCCCAATCTGTCATTGAAAACATTTGATAGAAATTCATCTTTGGCTTAAATCATTTTGAAAATAGGGCTACCAAAGAAGAGGGGTAGAAGTCCTACCTCAATACCCGTGTCGGTGTCCCACACCGTAATCCTGGTCCGCTATACGTTAGCTCCGCGGATCCACGCACAATCCTAAATGCATAGTAACTTAGTCCATTAGTATCTAACCCGAGGTATCCTATGATACTAAATCATCTCATGATGTCCTAGTGTGCCATTTAGGTTTATAAAATCATTATATGAAGTTGAAATTTAAATCAGGATTCAAAACAGTTAAAACGGGTGAAAATCACAAAATTCTTCATTGCTTGGTCAGCCTGCCGGTTTTCCTGGTTCGGCCGGCCGAACTGCACAATTCGGCCTGCCGGAAGTCCAAGTCCGGTCGGCCGAACATCCCCAGGTTCAGCCTGCCGGTCGGATGAATCCAGCCTGCCGATCCTTTGAATCCGGCCTGCCGAACACGATGTTCGGCCTACCGATCTGGGAAATTCCAAAAATTTCCACGCATAGGTCTCGGCATCCCGAATTTCAAATCTTCAAATCTAACCTGTTTTCTCAATTCCGAGGCATGGATAATCATCATAAACAATAGAAAATCATAATGGAACACTTTTTAATGATTTAAAACAAGTTTTAAACAAGATTTTCTCAAAAATCCAAAAATGGAGAAAATAAAGGAAAAATGAAAAATCTTGATTTCAATCCGTTTTTTATGAAATGAAGCTTCAATCCTAGTTAATCTAAGTTACTCTAAGCTAGATCAAAGCTTTTCTAGACTTAAAAACTCTTAAATTTTAAAATGCAAGAAAATTTAAAAAATTGAAAAAGTTTAGAAATTTTGAAAACTAACCTTAAATCGAAGCTTGAATCGAGTTTGTGGTTGCTCAATCGCGATCCCGAGCCTTCAATCCACAATCCCGAAACTTGAAATCGGATTTTGTTTCAAAAATTTTAGAGAAAAAATGAGAGAGAGAGAGTAAACCGAGAGAGAGAATGAGCAGGAGAGGAGAGAGAAAGCGAGAGTGAAAATGAGAGGAAGAGAGAGAGAGAAAATAAATAGAGGAAAAAGGAAAAACAGTTGTACAAAACTGTATACAACAATACACTGTTTTCAAAATCAAATTGCTTTATTGAAAATTAAATTAATAATTAAAAACAAATTTAGAATAATTAAAAATCATTAAAGAGGAAAATAACATAAGTTTTTCTTAATTTTCACAAAATAATCAAATTAAGTTCTAAAACACTCATTATGGCACATTAATTCACCATTTAGCATTTTAATTACACTTAATTAACTTCGCGGTGTTACAGTGCCCATGACGGATTGCATCGTGATGAATTCGCAAGGGTCACGATGGTGACCACCAAGGCAACGACAGGGGTTGGAATTCCACTGATCTCTGAGAACGGTGGTCGACCTTCACAAATCCTCGACCACTACTGCTCCTTCACCTGCAAGTCGATCTGGTACTCCTCCAATCGTCGTGGTTTAGTGGGTCTCGTCGCAGGTCGTGAAGGGGTAGCGAAGGTTACCTGAGTTAAGCGTCCTTGTTGAGATTCCAACCAGAGATGGGTGGCAAAGGTCAATTGGGTCAAGATGGTCACCATCATCGTAGGGGGTTCTCCTCTTACGTGGGTCGCTTGGGTCATGATGGCGGATCAGGAGGGCGACAACAGAGTGGGGTTGCTAGAGTTTCTGTGGTTCTGTTTTTTTAATTATTTATCTATCTATTTTTTCTTTTTTTTAGTGGTTTTTTAATTTTTTTTAATTAAAAATGATTGTTTTGAAGTATGGTTGGATGTATTTTTGCTTCTATTAGATTATGATTTTACACCATTGACTTTGAATCCAATAGCTAAAAAAAGCCTCATTAAAAAAAAAAAAAAAAAAAGCTTATCAGTAGGAAAAAAATTACATTTTATGCAATATTTATAAAAATTGTATTCTACATACCATATCTAAAAAAATTATATTATATTATATATTAAATTATATCGTAACTAAAAATATATAATATTTATTAAAAAATTCTTTAAAATAACACTAGTGAAAATCTCCCTATCAATAAAACCTCTTGGTCTTATCATAGTTTTTTCCTCTCAAATCTTATCATAGTCATCTCATATATATATATATATATGTATGTACGAATGTGTGTGTGTATATATATATATATATTTGCATTTCGGAGTCAAATATTGCATGTAGCGGTTTCTCAATTGGTAAAAAAACGACAGCTTCCAAAAAAAAAAAAAAAAAAGGTAAAAAACGACTTTTAAATGAATCCCTAATTTGCACATTTCGGAGCAAGAAAATGGAGAACACGAGGTAGCAATAGTAGCAGTAGAAGAAGAAGAAGACGAAGACGACGACGATGATGTATGGGTGGGGTGGAGATGACGAGGACGGGAGCTTGGGCGGTAGCGGAATCGGAATCAGTCCAATGATGGCGATGATGTCATCGTCCTCTTCGACGCAGGGACAGTGGGGCCCGGCGGAGACGAAGGAGCTCATCGCGATCCGCGCGGAGATGGAGAGGGAGAGGGACTCTTCGTCTTCGTCGCCGCTGTCGTCGACGACGGCGGTTTCCAAGCGAAGCAAGGCTGTCTGGGACGCCGTCAGCTTCAAGATGTCGGAGAGAGGCTTCGCCAGAACTCCGGATCAGTGCAAATGCAAGTGGAAGAACCTCCTCAACCGCTACAAGGTACTATTTTTTCCACTTTGCTCAATAAAATAAGCTTTTTATCTTCTAATTTTTATGGATTTCTCTTTTGTTTATGGAATGAAACTAAGCCAATTGACCTTACTACGTCCATTTTTATGGAGTTTTTGGAATTAGATTAGATTTCTGTGTTTTAGCACTTTCAGATTTCATTACTTAAATCTCAATTTCATTGCCATCTTTTTGAGGGGACAATTTCATTGTTAAATGTTTATCCTTTTGGTTTTTGTGATCTTTAAGTGGTTTTATCGGTAGGTTCTCTTGAAAATATATGTACATATTTTGTTTCAATTGTTAAAATATCTTGAGTAGGCAGAAGAAATGCATGTCTTTGAACAGCCGCTTGCTTTGCTGCTAATTGTTAGAATTCAAAAGCCTAATCCCTGGTATACGAGAGCAGTAAAAAGGAGAAAGAAGAACGAAATTAATAGAACACGCAGAATATATATAGTCCGTCGGAGCACTGTAAAAAAAAATTAGGGATAGTTCTTATTAAACGTGTAAAGATAGTTATATATTTTGATTATTGAATAAGAGCATAAATTATTATTTAAAAAAATAGGGTACAACTTATTTCAAGGCATTGTTATAATTATTTATTTATTATTATTATTATTATTATTGTTATTATTATTATTATTTTTGTAAAATAGGAGCACGACTAAAGTTAAAAAAATTTTAGAGTAAAAAATAAAAACTTTAGAAGTTAAGTGTAGGAATGTGCCCCTACTTTTATCACATGGCCCTGCCATCTTGTAGTAGTTTACTCTTAATGTGTGAGTTAATTAGCCTGTGCAAAATATCAGTGTAATCAATGAAAGAAGTGCACGGTACGAGCACTCTCAAATTGCCCGAGTTATTGTCTATCTTTTCTTAAACGTAAAATGGAGTCTTTTGTATGTCACGAGTTTCAGGTATATCGATTCACATGTATGGCCTATTTGGTTCATAGAGTTGAACAGAAAGTTTGAAAAAAAATTTAAATTTTTGTAAGAGAAAACGTTGTAGAGGTTTGAATTGTTGTTGAACCTATGGGACAAAGGGTGCAGTAAAATACTTACAATAACCCTGAACATAAATATCCATTCTTGTGACCCTTGGAAGAGTGGCTTACGGCTCTCTTTCCAACGTTCACGATCTGCATTCCAACTTTACAACAGGGTGATAATAGGCTCCACACACCCAACACTAATTGCGGTTTAAATTTAAGATTTTATAAGCCTTTTTAAGAAATTGAAAGCTGTAATTTAGCAATTTTATATCATCACCAAATACAAATTGTCAATGCAAATTGCAATAAGTCTTAATTGACCCACTTGACCTAATTTTGCCTTCGGTTTAAGGGAATATCTATAGAGCTCATTTTGTTTGCCAATTTGTCATCTTCATGCCGCTTTCAATCTAGTATGGCTCATTCGTTTGTATTATGTCATTATGTTCATCTTGTTATTCATGCTCGTGGGTGTTGCTAGTGAAATATTAAGTTATTTGGTAATTTGGTAATTTGGTACAAGTGTACATGTCCATTTTTCTGTCAACTATACATATCGATTTTTTTGTTTATGGAATAAAATTTTGTAACACAAATCAGGGAAAGGAAACATCTGATCCGGAAAATGGTCGACAATGTCCATTCTTTGAGGAACTGCATGCACTATTTACTGAAAGATCTAAGAACATGCAGAGATTGCTTCTGGAATCTGAAATGGGTTCTCCCCGATCTAGGAAAAAGACAAAGAAATCAAGTGCAGGCCAATCCTCAGAGGAATTCTCAGAAAACGAAGAGGACAAAGACAACACCGATGAGGAGAGACCTGCTAGGAGCAATCATCGGAAAAGAAAGGCCGAAAAACCTGCTCCGGACAGGTCTTCGAAAGCAGCCAACACTGGAGGTACTGGGACAGATGTCCAAGAAGTGCTCAAGGAATTTTTCCAGCAACAGCTGAGGATGGAGAAGCAGTGGATGGAAATGATGGAACGGCGTACGCACGAGCAGCAGTTGTTTGAGCAGGAATGGCGACGGTCCATGGAGAAGCAAGAGAGGGAAAGACTAATGATTGAACAGGTTTGGAGGGAGAGGGAAGAACAGAGGAGGATTAGAGAAGAGAGCCGAGCTGAGAGGAGGGATGCCCTTCTAACTACCCTTTTAAACAGTCTCCTCAATGATCATAGTCTCTGAAGGAGAATGATTCAGAGGTGGATCCAAGTGATCTCTTTTGCTGTTTGTGTTCTTGACAGTTTATAGCTTACAACCGTAACAGGGAAAGTCTGATAGGGATTTTCCTTTTTTTTTTTTTTGTCCCTTTGGCATGCAAAAGCAAACAGGGTTCTCTAGTGTTTTTAGTTGCATAGCGTCTCGGATGGTCTTGCTCTATGGGTGTTAAAGCTGAACTCTTTTTTTCTTTTCTTTTTTTTTTTTAATTTATTTTTTCAATAGTTGCGTAGTGGCAAAACGAGGCAAACGTGAAAAGAACCACATATTCTGACCCTTTTTTTTTTTTTTATAAACTTAGGGTTAGGATTTGACCTCTATCCCTCAGGCTATGCCTGCAATCAACGTGTTTATGTCCAAGAAAGGTGTAAACAAAAACTTGAACAGGCAAAGAGCCTTGCGAATTATGAGCATATTTGATGACACGCTGATTTGTATTGATCAGTTGGCTAGTTTCTCTGACATTACACTCATCGTATATTCGCTCTTTTGTTTATTATAATGTGTTTCGAGAGTTGTTCTAGTTCATTGCATGATAATTATGTTGATGTTTCATGATAACATGGAACTTAAAGATTCTGTTTCATGATTTCACGAATCTGGTTTAAAGAATTGGAGGGTCAAATGGATCAGTTTTTGCCTCGCAAAATTTCCAACCCTCTTAGTTTGGTAATATTAAAAGGATTGTAATTCACATTTAACAGAGAAACTTGCAGATTATTTGCTTACTCAATAGCAGCCTATGAAATTGAGTGAATAGTAGGCTCTCCACACAACGCCTCTGCGTCTTCAAAACCATGTTTGCATCACGGAAAGGAAGGGAGGAGTGTTCAAATAGGAAGTTTTTTTTTCCCCTTCTTTTTTTTCCCCTCATATATATGCATATATATTTCCTTTAGACGATTCGGGAAGCTTCGGAAGGAAAAAAAAAAGTACCGTATTCAAAAGTAGTGTTTGGCTTCTAAGTTGGACGTCAAAAGCAACATTCCTTTGCAGGGCAAGCGACGAGGAAAGAAATGAATTTCTAACATGTTTAGGCAAATTTCACTTTCGTTCCAGGACAAAAGTGCGCAAGTAAAGATAGATTGATCTTCATTCATCACTCATCATCTACTTGCGCAATCTAGAGCTAAAACATGCCAAAGCCATTTTACAAAAATTTAACCCCAGATGTGACAGAAACAGTTTTATCAATCATCCTTCATAGTTATACCATATCCACAGACCAGGAGTGGTGTTGAGGAACTTGAAGCAAGTAGATGTCTTTGGTATAGATAGCTTTCACAAATACACACACGCTCTGAAACCACAAAAGGCAAGCATTATTATTATTGCTTTTTTTTTTCTTCCTCCTCTTTCTGGGTTTCCCACTTCATAGTAGAAATAAATCGCTATGATTCAGATGGAGGTTTTTCTTTTGGATGTTTGGAGGCATAATGATCAACAAGTTGCTTTGGATTTGCTAGTTGCACCTGAAAAAGCACGCATTCCGCCAATGTAAAGCAAGTCAGATGCGTGTTCCAAAACAGGCACATGTTAATACATACACACACACACACACACACACACACACACACACATCACGTATATGTTCATGGAAATTCTAATTTTTAATTACTATGACATCATTAGTCATTCAAATAAAGACAAGTGTAGGTAGAAATTGATGGTAAGTAAATTTTTGGCCAGATTGCTCCGCCTGAACTAATAGACGAAACTGATATAAATACTGGGATTTCTAACATCAATTCAACCAAACTGTTGTTATAATTAACTCAAATTTAAAAACTCAATCAATAAACAAGTTGATCATAGCTCCCTCCTAGTCCTAGCTACTTATCACAGTAATCATAGACGCTCGAATCCATATTAAGACACCGTTTTTAGGTTTTCCCTTTCTAACAAGGAGATCAAATGGATTCAACTTACTGCCCGCCCACCTTTCACATACCAACTCCAACAAGGCTTGATAAAATTTTTAATTACTCTAAGAATGAAGGTTCCAAACTTCCAACAAACAGCTTTAAGCACTACAACAAGCAGTGTAACTAGGACACCCATGGTGAATATTTTCTGATGAAGAAAAACCATGATCAGATTGATGCCTTTGTGGTCTTAACTCTCAAATTGAGTGAGGAGGACAAAACTATTCATAATCAGTTGAACTCGAAAGTTATTTCTCATAAAACTTTAATGTCCACTTCTTGGTCAGTTAGTCTCATCTGAATCTTCACTTCACAGAATTTAGTAAATCCCAACTACTTGGGAAAGGAAAAAAAGAAAGTCAGCTCTAATTCAGCCAAGTCAACTACATAGGGGGGAAGAAGAGAGGACGCAAGTGTATAGCTCCAGCGAGATGCTTCACCAAAGTCAATTGTATGTCCTGCCTGATTCAATCTCAAAACATGGCCTTCAGCATAATCATTGACGTCCAAGTTAACCAAAAATATATGCAGATACAGAAATTATTAGGGTTTACCAAACTCTGCTTTAAAGAAGGATCACATCTTGATTGTTGTCATAATAAGTACAGATATCTCTTTTCTCAACATAAGTTAAAAATTCAGTGTCTGACCACTTCTATAAAACATTTAGCTCAAGGTCGCCTCCGAACCCCAAAAACTCTCAACAACCGTCGTATACTCACATACATATACATATAATTTCTATAGGATACAGCAATAGTAATCTTAATTGAATAGATTTCTCTCTATACAAGCCGAATTCCAAATGAATATAAGAAAAAACAAATAAGGGAAATTATTAAATTTCTAGGTAGCAGACACTCGGAGATAATTCACATAACTGAACTCCTCTTGAATCTTGTTGAAAGTATGATAGTTGCTTTCCAACTACATGATCCAAAAAATCACTAAAAGGGAACACTTTCATTCGCAATCTTAGCTCTACTGGTATTGCCTTCAAAACCCCAGAAAGCTTTTGTAGGACTTGGAAAATGATAATAATGACTTAAAAACTTATAGGCTATTAACTTAGCAATCAAAGAATATCAACAATTTTTGTTTCAAATCAATATCTCCTACAGGAACCGTATGTTTAAGAGCCTGGCTAAAGTGATCAATCTCCTGTACAACATAATATAATCAATATCAATTAGCTTTCTTCTCTCTCTCTCTCTCTCTTTTTTCCCCTTTGTTTTAACAATGAACTTTCCAATTGATTTTCCCAAACTTCAAAAACATCCTGTTTCCTTAGTTGGCAAAAACTAATCTACAGGTACAACAATCTCGGAATTTTTTTTTACCGGATCCACCGTTGTAATCTTCGCTATCACCTCCAAGCAATAATCTGAATAACGATTAATCTTAAATGCTGCTTGTAATTAACCAGATATTAGCAGAAAAATAACTACAACAAGTCCTGTTAGCAGTATTATGCAGTACACACACACGCATACACATGAATATATATATTTGAATAAAAGCTTATAAACCCTAATTCTTAATCAAACAAATAGATTTCGGAATTGAAGTGATCCATAGCATGAACACATTACAGTATAAGCAAAATCAGATGATCATTCAAGATCATTAAAAATCAACAATTTCACAAAAAAATTTAGGACGAAATCGCGAAGATGATCAATAGACATGAAAAGCTGAGACGAAGAAAGTGTAAGAAAAAAAAAAGGAAGAAGAGGAAGAGGAACCTTGCAGATGGGGCAGCTGGTTTTGAGGGCAACGGCTCTGGCCTCGAGCTGCGAGCCCTTAGACTTCTGATTCTTTTCAGCGTTTCGTCTCTGGGCTTCGATCTTTTGCTTTCCCCGAGTCATCTTCCTCTCCCTCTCCCTCTCCCTCTGTGTATTGTCTCCACTTTCAACTCAAGAGCTCGTTGAGGGTTCAAGTTATGGGGGAAAATAGGTGGCCAGAAAACATACCAATAAAAAATAGAAAAGTGTGTGAATGTGATAGCAATGGCGCCCACAGAGAATTTGAGGTGGAATCTTACGGTGACTAATGGTACCCAGTTTGGTTTGATTTTTCGAATTAGGTTGATTTGAACTGAAAAAATCAAACTAGGTTAAAATTGTAGTCCAAACCGACATTTGAAGTTGTAATTAAAGTGTCAATAAGAAGAGGAGCCCAAACCGAATTTTGTGTTCGAATAAGTATTTTAAAGCTAGAAAATTTTATTTCATTGAAAAATAAATATGAAATATATAAAAGAAGTTATTCAATTAAAAAATAAATATAAAATAACAGTGAAATTATAAATAGAAATGTGTAAAAGTAAAATCATTGTTGAATATTGGTTTGAAATAATAGTGCTAAATTATAAATAGAAATATATTGGATTACAATCACTGTTGAATATTGCATTTAAAGGTTGAAATAGAAAGGGTTTGAATTTTAAGTTGTGCTCTCAATATAGTTTGAACTCTCAGTTTAGTTTGAATTAAATGTTTTATCAAACACTAACTTAAATTATAATGGCCATTTGAACTAAACCGAACTGGGCTGAGCTAATAAAGCAAAAACACGAAATGACAATTTAAATTCTATAAGAGAAAATACTATATTAAAATCGGTTAGAACCAAAATTATAGTGTTTACTCGGTTAAAATGTGAACAAAAATTTTATCTTTATGCTTATACAAATGTCCATTTGTAATTACTAGCTTATAAAGTGAACTAATTAACTGTTTTCATTTCCTTTTTGACATTTGTCGGGAAGCAATGATTGACATTTTCTTTTTTCATTTCTGAATTGCACATGTAAACACACGATTAAATATAAAGTAAACTACTCCTCCATTTTTATTTCATTTCACTTTCTTGCGAAGTGAACGCGGCCAAAGGCGGAGCTATCTAGGGCCTATGAGCTCTTAATATTTTGACCCTCCCAACAATTTATTTGTTGAGTTAGTCGCATAATAAAGATTGGCAAAAGAACACAATTGAAAGAAGAAGGACAGAAACAGGAATACAATATCACTAACCCATAAGAATATAAATCGGCAATTTAATTGCCTTTAGTAACCTCAAAAACATACAAATTACAATATTTCCATTCATAGAAATTAAGAAGAATAGGAAAAAAAAATGGGTCTAAGAAATGACTTTTATTTGAAAACCTATGTAGCTTTACAGCAAGATTCTTGTTAAACAACTATAGTGCATTTAGAAACAGGACCAAATAGTTGTACGTTATATTGCGTTTATAAAAGCCAAACAACCTATGAACTCAAATGCAAAGTTCTGAAAAACTATTTTCTAAACTACGCATTTTTGAAACATATCACATGCAAAGACTCATGTATCTACCGCATGAGAGTAATATAGTGCATTAACACCTTTGATACTTTTTTTATCAATTATTGTCTCAAGAAATTGTACGACTCTTTGCCACTAATTTCACAAGGGACCAGTATGTGTTCCTAATGATAATTAAGGCAGAGAAAAACTACAAAAAAAAAAAAAAAAAGAGACAAACATGAGTTAAGTCAAATAGAGTCGCTCATTCTTTATGTTATCTAGAAAACCCATCATCTGTAAAACCTTGTTTCTACCTTGACAAGTGACATAAAACTGGTTGAAAAAGTGGTAGATTAGTATTCGAGGCTCAAAGGATGTACATCCAGGAAAGAGAAATGTAATGCTATACGGAATCTTATTCTTACCAACCATCAATCAACACTTATCAATGTAAGCCTTATTTATGGTAAGATTGATCAAGAACAGTATATACTTGAGCGACTTCCAGAGGCATTATATTTTAAATTGCACTGTAAACCTGTATCCTGGGGAGGACAAAGTTCCAAATTATTTTCCAAACTAAAAAAGAAAAAGAAAAGAGAAAGTATAAATCAAGTGCAAATTACAATAATGAGGCTTCCGGATATTATCAGCTGGTTAAGTTGCCTGTTTAAATTACCTCCGAGGAAAAACTTCGATATACTTTGGGTTTGTTTGATAGTGTTTTTAAAAAGGGTGAAAATAATTTTCTTTTAAAAAATTATGTTGAGTATTTTTAAAATTTTTACCTCAAAGATACACAAAAACGTTTTCAAAAATTTTTAAAACAATAACAAATGGGGCCTTTATTTCGTAAAGAGACACAAAGAAGATGGACTTAAAATTATTCAAGAGAGAATGATGTCATGGGTTAAAATTATTCAAGAGATAATGATGTCATGGGATGAGGCTTAGAAAGATTGAGCACAATATTGCCCAAGTGACCCATGATAGTAAATTTTGCCTATGACTTAACATGCCAATAGATAATTTATTAATAACCCAATATATTCATAAAGGCAGAGTAAGAAAAGGACACACTAATAAATTTTGCCTACGACCTTAACATGCCAATAAATAATTTATCATAATAACCCAACATATTCGTAGAGGCAGGGTATGAAAAGAAGGAAAAAGCTATCAACATAAAAAAGAAAACAGGCCCAAAAGTGGCCCATTAGCCACATGGGATAGACAACATGAATGCCGGAAAAAATAACAAAAACGAATAGAAATCTTTTACATGCAAAATCTTTAGATACAACTTGATAGTGTTGCACCGTCAAAATAATGACAAAAGGTGGGAACTTTGGCCTGGCGGGCATCTCCAAATGAAATAAAAACAAAGCTTCCACAATGCTTACAAGTTACAAAGGCCTATAAATAGAAGAGGCCACCAACATCCAAGCAAGCAAGGAAGAAAGAGAGAGAAAAGGAGTTGAAGTCATATTATGATCTAATGCAGAAGGGCTTCTTCAAAGATATAAAACAATACAAAAGAGACACATAAGCTATTAGGGAGTTAATAATATTAGGATATTTGTACCTAAAATGTATTGGCTAGTCCATCTTTGGTTGTAGGCTTGCTTATTATTTAGTGGGAGTCATGCTTTCCCCATATGATCCTTTGATATGATTTTCAACACTAGTTTACTTATTTTTCTCGCCAGCAGTTGTAGCATTTTTTAATCAAAACAACATAAATATCAGGTAAAATGAGATGCCATAATGGTAATTTCCCATCAACCAAATTCGGCATAAGTATTTATCTTATTATTAAATATGGCACAGATACGTGCTATATTTCTGTCCATTTATCGATTGTGACAATAATTATTATTTTATTTGTTGTTATAATCATAATTATTATCTATTTATTGTTGTTGTTATTATTTTAATATTTTGTTGTTGTTGTTGTTATTGAAGTTCTTGTTATTGTTATTGTTACTATTGTTATTATCGATATATTTCATTGTTAATTAATATATCATCGACATCATTATTTCTCATATGACTTGTCAAGCATATTCTTATGATATACTCTTGCAAATTCATGTGTCGTATTTGCACACATCTAGTTGCATATCACTCATATATACTATAAAAGCCACATGCTAATGTTCCCCTACGGATCTGGGAACATTAGCGACTCCACTGGGGGACAACGCGACGCCTTAGCATCGTTTGTAATCAACGTTGCAATTAGCACTACGTCCACAGGATGACGATGACAATCCATTTGCACGCATGCATGCCCAAGAAAACAAAATACGGGCGTCTATGTCTCCGACATTGTTGGAGGTCGTATTTCTTTGCGCATAAGCCTGTCAATCTTTTTGATTAAAAGATGTTATTCATGTGCTTATTGTCAAAGGAGACATATTTTGGCTGGCTATCATTATTGTCAGCGTTGAGGCATATTCTTGTCCGGATGAATCCCTTGATCATTATAAGGATATGGCGTTGGGGCGTACATCGCAATGATGAATCCCCCAACCGAGGCTTTCATAGCCTTTGATTCATTGCAGTGTCTATGCGGATTATAAAATGGTGCGCGTGCATACAAAAATGAATACAAACATAAATCTGCATACACAAACACGAACATAAAAAAAGGTTATTATCATGGTACTAAAAAGAGGAAGGAGTAAGAGATTCAAATTTGGAATTTAGAATAATAAGTTACTCATGCATGATCAGGAATAGTGTTGATTTCCTATGAAAGAGCAACATTGCAGCTTAGACGCCAATGTTACCAATAATCAAGTCCTAAAGATATTGCTTGAAAGCATACAATAAGGGCAAGAGGTTAAATTACAAGCTTAAGGTGCCAAGAATAGCGGCCGAGATGATAGTCCCCACAACGGGGATATGATAAATCCCCACAAGAGCACTGCATCATCAGAGGGAAGAATGCCAAACAGGACAGGAGTAGTTGTCCCTTCATCTACTTCTGATGGTTTTATCACGAAAGAAAAACCATTAGAATTCCTCATAACCAGGAAAGATAAATTAGAGTTAGTAGCCATGGACTTCCAACCACCTAATCCAGCATAAATAGCTACGAAATTGGTTTATTAATTTATCTCCGATCCATAGTTATTTGTTGTTTTTTGGAGCATGTCGTAAGTATTTTAATTTGTTTTTGTAAGTCCAAGTAAGAGGGAGCAAAAAGAGGAAAAAGAGGGACTTTTGAAAAAAGAAAAAGTACAACTTATGATCATAAATACCCGCTGCAGCTAGAGACAGCAAAAGCTACAGGCTGTAACAAGACCAAGTCTGCTACAGTGGGTTTGCTAAAAGGAGACCGGTGCTGTACCGCCACTTCTACACGCTATAGTGCCCTAGCTTGAACCAAAAGAACCGATGCAAGGCCACCTTTGGTTGTTGCAGCGATCGAGCCTAAACCCTAGGGTTTCTTTCTGCACTCTTCGCAGTATTGCAGTGGAAAATTCATTCGTTGCAGTGCTTGGACACATGGAGATGACATTGACACATGGAGATGACATTTTGCAGATAATTTGAGTAGAGTATAAAGGGGAAACTTGTCATATTTTTTAGGAGCTTCTTAGGGACCCAAAAACACAGACAACCAAAAGGGGAAAATCGAAGGTTTGAGAGTTCTCTTGGATATTCAAGGAGGATTGAAGGTTTGGAGCTTCATGGCATCAATGAATGCTTTATTTCTTCCTCTATTCCTCTCTTTTTAGCTTTTGAACTTGTATTTTCCTTAAATTGAGCTGAACATGGATTCGATGTGTGAATTGATTTTAGTTATGGATATGGGATTTTTAATGTCTAGCAAAACTTCTTAAGCTAGAGGGATTAATGTAGCTTGTTATTAACTATATTTTGAATCTTTAATAGATTGTTGAGTGAATTTCATTTCTAAATTATTTGTGTTTCTCCATGCTTATGTTCTAGTTTGTTTGTTAATGAATTAGAAATTGAAGATGTGTGGAATTAGTCTTGGGAAAGTCATTTCTATATGTTGAGACTTGAGAAACACAACCTACAGTATATTGAGTTCGGAAGGCCATTATATTTGGGTAATCACTATAGTAGGTTTAAGGAATATTGATTTCATTAGTTTTGCATATTTTTTGCTCGGCACTTAGGAGAGGGAGTGAAATTAAAATAAAAAACCTACGATTAATGATTTGAATGAAATCAATCAACAAGCAATTTAATTGAACAACATAGTCAAGTCAAGTAAAATAAAAAACCCCTAGCCTTTTATATCATCAGGTTCCCTTCAATCCTTTTCTTTAATTTGCAATTTTAATAACTTGTTCGAATTTAGTTTATTTAATTGTTTTAGTTGTTATTATAAATTGGAGTTGCCTAGCTAAAATTAAAGTTATTGTAGTCAAGGTAATTGGTTAATTTTTAGAAAATCAATCTCTGTGGGACGATATTTTACTTTCACTTTATTACTTGCGGTCCTGTATACTTGCACACGTTGACAAGTTTTTGATGTCGTCGCTAGGGATTGAATATTTTTGAAAATTTAGCCAATGTTGTGACCAAGTGATTTAATTTTAATTTAGGTTTTTGTTTTATTTAAATAGTGCTAGACTTTAATAATTGTTGCCTTGAACAGTTAATGAGAAGAGCTCAAAGCTTTGAAATTCTACTTCTAGATTCGAAAATTGAAAAAACTCTTTAAGAATTGTGGAGAGAAAGACAAGGCAAACCTCAAGCCATGACAAAAGACAACAACAACAATCAACAACGAGCTTTGTGAGACTATTTTAAGCCCATTATCAATGACAATTATTCATGGATTTGGTGTCAAGCAATCAATGCTAACAACTTTGAGTTAAAGCTGATCTTATTAGTATAATGCAACAAAACCAAAACCAGGGCTTGTCACATGAAAACCAAATATGCATCTTGCTGTATTTTTTGAGATATATGTCACTATCAAGCTCAATGTATCCTATAAGGAGGCACCATTATTTAGAGGAGTTTTAGGCAAGGTTACACTTTGGATTCAATGATATAGGCCAAATATGTCATGGCTAGTGAAGCTTCAAAAGAAGCTGTATGGCTCCGCAAGTTCCTAGGAGATCTTGAGGTAGTTCTTGGTATAGATAATGAGATGTCGCTGTATTGTGATAACACTATAGCTATAGCTAATGCTAAGGAATTAAGATTTTACAAGAAGAATAAACATATACAAAGGAAGTATCATGTAATAAAGGACTTCGTGAGGGTGGACATGTTATAGTATACAAGATCATGTCTAAGGAAAATATAGCTGATCCTTTCATGAAGACACTACCAATGAAGATTTTGCAGAAGCATGTAGAGGCTATGGAGATGCAAGACATGTCATATTTACTCACTTAGGGCAAGTGAGAGATTGTTAGACTAGGTTCCCTGAGGATTAATGATGTAATAAGTTTGATGGACATTTAATCAATAAAGAGTTTATTTATGATTCGTATACCAATTGTTGTCCTTTTTATGTTCATTATTATTGAATATATGATAAACAAACAAAAGTCTAAGACTATCAGTTTAAACCTTTAAGATCGTGCATATGAGGAACAGATTATAGAGAATACATGAATCTTAAAGGTGATAATCTAAATGATAGGTCTACAATCGAGGGAATAAGGTTGGGCGCTTTATTCATGTTAAGATTGTTATGTTGTCTACATTCCTAAGAGAAGATGACTTGTCTTGGTCATCAGAGTGAGACTCCGGAAGTAAAAATATTAGTATATTGTCATAGGTGACGATATATTGGATCAGGACAAAAGTTGAATTGATTTGATTAATAATTCTATTTGTTTAAATCAATTCACTTTTGACAATCATGTGCTATTTTTTAATCCTGAAATCAACAATGGGCCCGTATTCTTGACTTGCATCTTTTGATGTATCAAAGAATTACATCTTGATTTGATGATGGTATGCATATTGATACATTGAAGACATGATTCTTGATTGACGTAGACCCGTTGCTCATAAATGTAGAATTCATAGTCCTTTTATGGAGTCAATGATATTCTCTTATAGGCATTATCTTATAATTAAAAGACCGGAGCGTTCAACCATTAGGATACATAAGTATAAACAAATTGTATACTATTTATAGGTAGTAAGTATTCCAATGGTGAGATAATGGAATATAAAATAAAAATAATCGACAGGTAAAACGAAATTTATCCTTAAGCTGCTTATGAATTTCCTATGAGGAGGTTACACATTATGATATGTCATGGACGATTAGCTTATTGGAGCTTTGTAAGTCTATATAGTTTGAGAATGTGGCTTTAAGCTTTTAGTAAAGTAACATTAGAGTTAATAATTATAAAATATATATATCTGGGATATGTTATTTTATAATTATAGGAGCTTGATTTATATATGTTCATCAAGTCCCCTTTGCTAGCTCATAATAATTTCTGTAACGATACGACATGTTTTTCCTACATATTAGTGACTTGTGTTAATAATTAGGTTTGCTGAAATTTGATAAGAGTAGATTTAATAATTCATGTTAGTTTAATGGTTGAATTAATTTTATGAATTAATTCGAGATAAACATGTTAGATTTTTTGAATAATATTTTATTTGATATGAAATTATTCATATATGATTGTTTTAATTAGATAACTTCTCTATTAGGTTATTTGAATTAAAACTACTGCTTTTTCAAAGATTCTCATGTGAAATAAAGGCCCCGTTTATTTTTGTTCTTAAAATTTTTGAAAATATTTTTGCATGTTTTTTGAGATAAATGCCTCGTTTGTTTTTATTCTCAGAATTTTTGAAAATGTTTTCGCTCGCTTTTAAAGGCAAAAAAATTTAAAAACACTATCAAATAATTTCCAAAAAATTCTCATTTTTTTAAACAAAAATATTTTCACCTATTTTGAAAATAATACCAAATGGCCCCAAAAATTTTAAAAACACCCTCAGTACAATTTCCAAAAAATTCTCATTTTTTTAAACAAAAACATTTTCACTTATTTTGAAAACAATACCAAACGGCCCCAAAGCATTCTGAGATTTTCAAATTATTGCTCAATCGACAAGTTGGTGGCCGAGTTCGATAGGCCAGTGGAGCTAGTTTGATAGGTCGATCTCCCAGATCTGCATGCCGAACATGCGATAATCCAGTTATGCATTTTGGACACGTTTTTCATCAGAAGTTGATCCAAACTCAAATTTTGAAGCCTAATCTAATAAAGGCTTACCCCAAATTCGATCACTATATATAGAGAACTATTTTTCATTGTTTCAAACATCATTTAAGAAGTAGAGAGTGAGTACTCTAATGAGAGAAACTCTGAAACTTCCGAAGAGCTATTGTTCAACATTAAGAATTTTAGCTCTAGGTTTTCTCAAGTGATTGAAATGAGAGTCATAAGAGGAAAGGCTATATGACGTGCAACCACCTGCACTCTAATCTGAAAGAGACTAGCAAGGAAGATCAGTTGGTTAAGGTTCTTCCGGAATATTCTTCTCTACTCAATTTTTTCCTGCTATCTTTGGTATATAAATGAAGTACGTAAGGTTTGTTATTAATTTATGTACTTATGTCAGAGTTGTTATTTAGAAATGACTTTAATTTAAAAATTTTAAATTTTCGCTGCGTAACATTTTCCAACGATTCCAATATCCCTATTCAAAATCAATTATTAAGGGTTCATTAAGCACATTCTATTACTTAGCCACTTAAAAAAAGGGGTCTCCTAACTCTAAAATATCCTACGCTGTATTTCCCAAATTCACATTCAAAACCCTTTTTTCCTAAGTACTAATCCTAAATACAAAATCAACTAATTGGTGACCAATCAATTAGAGGCATTAAACTTAGGGAAATACAAATAACTAGAAAATAGAAATCAACTTGCATTAATCCATGGCAATTAATCAAACATAATCTCAACTTGGGTTCATAGCCCTCTAGTCTAAGAAACTTAGCTAAACATAATCACAAATAAAATAAAATAAAAACCAATATATTGAAAAGGAATCCATAGCAATTTCCAAGAAATTCAAAGAAAAGAAATAGTAAAAAAGCAAATTAATGGTAAAGCTCAAGTTGATATTCAAGCTCTTCTTCTTTACCTTCTCCTTTGAACTCCAAATAACTACAACTTCCTCTCTAAAAATGGTCCAAAATTCCTTTGTACAAAACCCTGGAAAGGTATTTATATCCATCCAAAACATTTAGGGAAATTCTCTTCAAACAAGCCTTCAAATCAACACCACCAAGGGGCTAGATAAGACATGCACAGGGGCGCTCGCCTTTAGGTCTTTAATGTTGGGGCAAAAGTGGCATGCGTGGCCACAAGCATCAAAACAGTAGGCTACATGCTTCGGGTTTGGCTTCGACCTGATGCTAAACTTGCAAGGCTGCACCTGCCTACTGTGACTTAGTGTGGCCACTAGGAATCCATGGCACTGGGCATGATTTTGAGTTAATTCAAGCTCCAAAATACTTTTTGACTTACCAAAACAATTAAAATAAAAAAAAAACTAAAACTAAAACTAAAACTAAAATTAAAAATAATATAAACTAAACTAAACAAATAAAAATAAAAATAAAAATAAAGTAAAATAAAATATAACAAAAAGACACAATTAACTAAATTTAATTGAAACTAAAATAAACGTAAACATGAAACAAAAACTATCAATTCACCTAAAAACTAACAAAAGACATAAGTTAAGATTACTAATAAATGCATTCTATCACTTATGAACTACAAAACAATGCATAGGCAAATATTTGTTTGAGAAAAGGGAAAGTTGAGCAAAGCCATACTTGTAAGGAAACTTCTTCACAGGGATGAGGACCATGCAGTGAAGCGAGTCAATGAATGTACACATAGGGCCTTCTGTGGACAGTACAAAATTCCTCATAGAATTTGTTGCCCTTATAGACTTTGCAATAAATATGCTCTATCAGATGGAAATTGAAGATGACTTTTACAATCGATACACCACAATGTCTTTGCCTTAAGGTGATATTCTCCAGCCTTACTACCACCATGCCTCTAAGTTGTTCACGAAAAGAATGTACAATAAGGTGTCTAACGAGATTGGGCTTTTGCACACTTACTTGGTTCGATCGGTTGAGGACATGATGGAATGACGAACGTATTGCTTGGTCAAGTTCTCGGAAGGGGATCATGAGTATATTGTTCATTGTCACAAATTAAATTGCCACTTTAAATGCACTTGCTTGTTGTTCGAGATAGATGGTTACCTTTGCAGCCACATGTTCTCAATCCTAAAATTCCTAAATATAACGGTTATTTTGGTTTCACTTATCTTAGTTGATGCAAAAGCACATCTACATCAACCACAACCTGCTCCGAATGTAGTAGCAGAAGAAACCCTCCAACTAACTAGGCTTGCGAGTCTCAACTCCAACGTTAACTAGCTTGCCCAATACATCGCAAAATTTGATGATTTATACATCAAAACGAGGTTGAAACTAGCTCAATTGACTTTTAAATTAAGGAACTTGATGGAATCTTAATCATACACTACATCAACGCCTAATCCAATGAAAGAAGGGGACAACTCTTTTTTTATACTTAGAGATCCTTTGGTGGTTCGAAACAAAGGGACCACCAACTGTCTGCAAAACATGATTCTATTGACACCAAAGGAGGCAATGAAAGGTTTAGAAGAAAGTGTCACATCTGCAAGGGTCTTGACACAAAAGCAAACTTTTCCCTAAACAAAAACAAGGAAAACAACCTGACGTCTCTATAAGAAAACCTCACCATGCCAAACGGGTCTCAAGCAACATTGCATCATAGGAATTTTGATGGAAACTCTTACTACCCTACTTTTTAATGACAAAACAAAGCTTACAATCCATCCATGCCTTACCAAAGCGGTTGTGCAACCACCTTTCCCAACACTCAAACCAAAGTCCATAATTTTTCCAACCGAAAAAATGATTTCCTCGACGAGCTTTAGGGCGAATATCCTTATTAATTAATCAAGTGTACTGTTATATTATTCCTCCACTATGCTACTCTTATAATTAAAATATAGTCTTTGAGTATTTTGCTATGATACTATGATCATCTTTTGACTGTGAATTGATCATTTTTATGTGTTCCTTCATCATTCTTAACAATGTTTTAGTTTCCAACTCATAGAAATTAAGCCTTATTTTTATGCTTGATTTTGAGATTTTATTATTATTTTTTCATATTTCGTTATATGATTTGTGTGTTTATTCATATGAATTAGAACTTAATTTCATATTATTTAAATTCACAATTTTATATAAGTTCTATTACTACTTCTTGAGTACCATTAATATAGCAGTGGTTGAAGTTAGTTCTACTTCCCTATAACTTGACACGTAGTGCAATTAGTTGGGTTCATTCAAACAACTCATTCAAAAACATTCCCAACAAGTTTTAACAACTAAAATGAAAAGGAGTTTCTAAAATAGATTGCTTGGATAATTGTTACTTTGCTCCAATTTAAAAAAAAATGTATATTTACAATTTTAATTACATTTTTCATGATCAAATCTCAAATAAATATACAGTGGTTACTAATTTGATCGAATAAAGTTATATATACAATATAAGAATAATATTGTTTAGAGAATATAGATGAATAAGGAATGTTGTAGTAGTATAAAGAATATACCGACAATATAAGAAAAATACTGTCAGTATAAATTTAGACCGTATAAAGTTGGATAATATTGGAGTTACATTATATGATGGATGTTGATAAGTATTAGAGGTTATGGGACCTCATGAATTGTATGAAAAAGAATACAGGTAATATAGAAAAAATACTGTTACTTTAAACTTGAACTAAATAAAAAGTTTAGTGTGACACCTTGAAAGTTTTGATTGGGCCACCATATTCACCTTAAAATTCCAAGTTTTACCTATTGTATTTAAGGGTTTTTATTCATGAATTGGGTGAGATTTTTATGGGGTTACTATGAATGTTTTTAAAGGTTTTGAGAAGGTTTTCAAGCATGCTATAGGAGGCGCTAAATCTTGAAAGTCTCTAGGTAAAATCCTAGTCTTATGAACTTTGCTAAAGTTTATGTTTTATATACATACCAAGTATTTGATAAATGTTTTGGACTATGGTATGTAAGATAAATGTTAAGGCATGGTTTTTTTATGTTATATGTTAATGGTGATGATGATGGAAAGAAGAAAGTAAGGGTTTTGGTAAAATTTCAAAAGGGACTAAATTGCAAAGAAAAATAAATTCTCAGTAGATTTAAAAATCAGCCAAAAAGTCCCTCTAAATGTTGGAATTTCAAGAAAGTTAAAACATAAAAGTTTAGAACTCGTCGAAACTGTTAAGACAACTTAAATAGTTTTCCAAATTCTGCTCGGTTGATAAGTTATGAATTTTATAAAATTTTGGGCATAAAATTTCAAGAAATGAAAATGTTATGAAATGTATTGAATTCGACCATCATGCTTTTGCAAGTTTTATTCTTTGTAAAAAACTGAATGTTTTGGTATAAAGTAGTAGTTTTTTGTTCTAGAAGCAAAAATGTAAATATTTTTATATTTCAAGCTAAAACCATAAAATTGTATGAAAACTAGGTTTTCACTAGGAAATGTTGATTTTCTACACTGATGTAGGCAGTAAGTAATTATAAATGCTAAGTTTTAAAGAATTTAAAGTTTATACAAGGAAATAATGAAAGAAAAAGAGATTAAGGACAAAATGGTTATTCTATGAAAATGGCCAAAACGGACCTGAAACGCTCGATATAGAAAAAATGCTCCTTAGCAGGAATTTTTTCGTAATATGTAAGTAATAAAACATTAAAGTTAAGCAATGGGTTTTATAGAGGTACGAAATTGACGAAAAACCCGTTAAGGGTAAAATCGTCATTTTTGAGGAAACGGCTAAAACAGAGTTGAACACTCCAAACTAGAAAAATGTTCTTAGATGAAAAATGTTATGTAATATGTTAAGTAACGAAACTGCCAATGAGATGGGAAGTTTAACTAAAGGACGCTTAAGAACAAAGGTAACCTGGTAGGTTACAAAGTCAAGTAAAGAAGGAGGTAACCCAATGGTTTGCCGAGCTAAACAGAAAGAATGGTAACCGGTGGTTATACAATTAAGAAAAGGGAAAGGTAACCCAGTGGGTTACAAAATTAAGGAAAGGAAAGGGTAAACTGACAGTATACCAAGTTATGAAAGAAAGGAATGAATGTTTAATGTTTAAGTTATATTATCAATCGAGTAGATTGATAATAAGAAAAGTTAACTAATAAGTCGGCTATCGTTTGATTAGGATACAGAAGCCGACTAATGAAAGGAAAATGAACGGAATAAGGAATGCTAGATCGTAGTTTAGGTAAGTTTCAAATCTCACCTATAGCATAAAGTAAATGATTTACAAATACTTATGTATATGTTTGTAAATGTGTTTGCAAGTGATATGCAAGTTGATTTAAAAGAATGTTTGCATTTATTATGCAAAATGTTTTAAAGTTTAAATCATGATTTGCAACGTATTTTTAAAACATAATTGCATATAATATGCATAAAGTTTTTGAAGATCAAGTAAAAGTTTGCAATGTAATTACAATAATTATGTTTAAAGTATGTTTTGCATTTTATTAAGTTAAAAGTTTTAAGTTGCATTTGTTACGCAATAAGTTACATTTGTTATACAATAGATTTAGAGTATAAGATATGATTTGCAAAGGTGTTTGCATATGATGTGTTAGCATTTGTTATACTCATTAATGTTAAAAAGAAGGTAAAGCACAGACGATAAAAGAAAGTGTCATACCAGCCTCCTTGTTGTGAGGTACTAAAAGTAAAATTAAAGTTTGACCTCCTAGATGTGACGTACATGACCTCGGTGTTCGATGGTCTCAAGTCTTCTGCAAGGAAAGCATCATGTTTATGATCTTATGATTAATGATATTGGTACGAACACTAAAGTAAGATAAGAAAAGTTAAGGAACAAAGATAAAAGTTAAAGTAAGAAATGAATGTTCATAAGATACTCTTAAAATGTTCATAAATGAGCATAAATGGAATCATGCATATTGATTATGTTTGTATTGCTTGTCACGAAATGTTTGTGTTATATTTATGAAAGGTATTCTGAGAACTGTTTTATGTTAAATGTTTATGAAAAATATTTTTTATGTTTTCAAGAAAAGGTTTATGAAGGACGCTTTAAGGAAAATGTCACAAAAAGATATTTTATGAAGAACGTTTATGAAAAAATGTTTTAGAAATACTTTATGAAAAAAGTTTGCGCAAAACATTTCGAAAATGTTTTATAAAAAATGTTTATGAAAAACGTTTTTTGAAATGTTTATGAAAAACATTTATGAAAAATGTTTTAAGAGAAAGGTTTTCATGAGAGAAGTTTTTAAAGTATGTTTAAAAGATTTGTGAGATTATATTTGAACTTACTGAGCGAAAGCTCATTAAAAGTTTCTTCATATTGTAGGTAGTCCTATGAGCAACCAATAAGACTTGTTTGGAGATATTGGTGCTGTGGAAGACAGTTGTGAAGATTTGGGTATGGATGCCACCATAGTAAGTTTCTACTGTACAGAGAAAAAGGTTTTCTCACTATTTGATACAATGTTTTCAAAGTTCAAAAAAGTCAAAGTTTTGATAAAGTCAAAGGATTAAGAAATGTTTTCAAAGTTTTAAGATACATTTTATGAACTGATTTATATAATTATAAAGTAAAGTTTTAAGCTATGATTTAATAGATGTTTCTTAATAAGTTTTAAGAAATGATTTGAAATGGTTTTAAAATCAAGTGTTGAGCGAGGTCTCAACTTGAAATGCGACATAAATCACAACAGCTTGTAAGTATGTTTTAAAGAATGGTAAAAGGAATTGAAAAAAATTTATTTCAGTATTTTTCTTACTAAGTATGTAAGTTAAATGTTTAAGAAATGACGTTTAAAAAAGTTAAGTAACTGTCTGAAAAGACGGGTTGTCACAATTTTACCCCTAATCTATAATTTAATATTGCCCATTGCTTTAGGCCCTTACCCCTATACACAACAGTCTCTTACCCAATAACATCTTCATGTATGTCAAAAGGTGTGCCAATTCATCGCACACATCAGTGTCGGTTTGGGCCGGCTCTAGGTATTTTAGGGCCTTAGGCAAAAATTTTAGAGAAGCCTTTTTAAAAATTAAAAACATTAACTACATTTTTATATTTTATTAAAGTGAATAAACTAAAAAAAGTCAAAATTGAACAATTACATAGCAAAAATTGAAAAACGTCAATTGCATAATAAGTATTAAAAAAATTCTTTTTCTAAAGTGTAAAATAGATAGAAGTAAAATTTTAATTATAAGCAAACAATAAAAAGAATTTTCTAAATTTTTTCTACTTCTAAAAAGATGTTTATTCATATTTCTTTATCAAAAAATGTTATTTGAAGTATGCTAAATAAACCCTTTTATTATTTTTTTAAAGAAAGGAATCATTATTTTCTTGTGGAAAAAAGTGGTTTGATATTTAAAAAAAAATATTTCATATACAAAAACATTTGAAGAGTAGTTTTCAAAAAAAAAAAAAAAAAAA
>CAMOHE010044820.1:0-19953 GCA_946598075.1 Artocarpus hirsutus
TGTGTGTGTGTGTGTATATGTATGTGCAAGGCTTAAGGCGGTTGAAGCATTAGCAGCATTTCCAATCAAAGGGAACTGTTTGGCCAATTCAGCAGCAAATTTAGGTGGTCTCGTCTGCAAGGCATGTGTAATCTTGTTGTGTTCATTTTAGAAGTACCAAAATCACATCACGGCTTATAGCATGAAACGTCCCTGATTAATGTACAGGAAAATTAATTTGGATTTCGATCAAGATCTGATTGGATTCTTAAGAGGCAGAGTCTTCTAATATAGATTCCAACTTCATGTCTTGTCAATACAATTTGATTTACAGAGCACAAGTCTCAGCATACAATCCGGAAGAAAAAAAAATCTACGCACATAAGTTTTCTTGCGCAATGTGTAAAGATATGATCTTTGTTTCATAGTTTTGTTTACTACCTTACATATTAGGCCACCATTAAACTGTAGGATGCCTCATTGGCTTCCTTGTTTGGAGCGAGATCCTTTAGCTATTGTCACAGGAAAAAAAAGACCAGCGTGTAACTTTTTAAATAATTTGATGACCAGTTAAGCAATTTACTTTTAACTAAAATTTGCTCCCGAATTTGCCTTTACGTATAAAGGGATGATCTTTCTTTTAGAACAAAAATGCTTTCATCAAACTGAAGCGACATATTGTCTATTGTGATCAAACATGCTCATTTAAGCAACAAGTCATGTGTAAAAAGAAAAAAGGGATTATCCACTTATTCTACAGACAAAAACATGATCCCAATCGAATTCCCAAAAATGAATCCTAGTTTCAACCACATGCCATCTTCATTTACTTTTACCGGAAAATAACAAGGAAAAAAAAAAGGAAAAAGAAAAAAAGAAAAAAGAAAAGGAGAAAACCTTTCAAATAAGATATAATATTTTGTTTATAAACTTAAACACCATAGTATATTTGAGCTAAAATATTGACTGTTGGCTAGTCGGCTGATGGCTATTCAGCCAGTTCTGTTCCTCTACGTTCCCTGGGCCTTCCACAATAATTCAAATGAATTTTTTAATTTTTCGTTGTATATCTTGTCATTTGTCTTGAAAATTGGGGAGTGGACAGTCGAACACATGAAAGTATTGGCTAAATCGTATCGTATTTATTGTTTGGCTAGGACAGGGCAGGGGGGAAGGGATGGGGCTAATATTATTATTATTATATATATATATATTTTTGTAAATGAACCGGGTCAAAGACCCAAGAAAACGACAAAAAAACTGCAAATCACAAAATCTATTTTAAATATCTAGTCATTATTACTATAAATATATTTTATTGAAGAAATCGGCAGGTGTGATGCATTGCACACTGACGGTGTTAGGTGTTTGAGTGTATATAAATTGTCATAAATTGGGGATGGCCGCCATCAGATTTAGAACAACCCTTGTCTGCCCTCCCACTACTACTACTTGTACCACCATCCGCCCACCCTCCTTGATTTTGTCCCTTTCCTTTGGAGTTTCAGATTTATATACAACAACATCATCTTCTTCGTCTTCTTTTGCTTTCTCCAAACCACACAGCAGCAGCAGCAGGAACAGACACATGCCTCCCCCCCTTCGAGGAGCTGCGACGGAAGTAGCGCAATTGGACAAGGGCGACGAGAACAACAACAACAACAACGACATGTGGAAGCAGCTTCAGAAGGGCATAGCTGAGTTCTACGACGAGTCCTCCAGTCTCTGGGAAAACATATGGGGTGACCACATGCACCATGGCTTCTACGATCCCGATTCCTCCGTTTCCCTCCCTGATCACTGCTCCGCCCAGATCCGCATGATTGAGGAGGCCCTCCGTTTCGCTTCCCTTTCTAGTAACTCTTGCTAATCGCTAATCTGTCTGTGTTGTTTGTCTATAACTGCCTTTGCTTTTTAACCTAGTATCATTAATGTTAAAGTTTAGTGGTCTGAATTTAGTTTAGTATGGCCCAAAAAGTTTACGTCGCGTGAAAAATAAAAATAAGATTTTTTATGAGATCTGTGGTAGTGGAGACCTGATCTTGTAGTCTATTATTGATTTCGTCGAGGATGCGGGGGCTTCGTTTCTACGGTACGGACCGTTATTGTTGGGCCGATTAGTTTATATTTTTAGCTCATAGGGTTATATGATGTATTACGTTAGGGTTTCTTTTTACCTATATTTTAGCCTCCATCGCGTCTTTATTGTAATCTTTACAAGTTTAATGATTTTTTTTCTTCTCTGTGGTTTTTTTCGTTTTGAGTTTCTACGTAAATTCTATGTATTTTTGTTCTTTGTTTCTATTTCATTAATTTTATAACAATTAATAATATTATTATTGTTTTGCAAATTGAATTGGATCAGAGGACCCAAAGAATGTGGTGGATGTTGGATGCGGAATTGGAGGAAGCTCCAGGTACATAGCTTCCAAATACGCCGCCAAATGCCAAGGCATCACCCTCAGCCCTGTCCAAGCCCAAAGGGCTAATGCTCTTGCTTCTGCTCAAGCCTTGTCTCATCTGGTTCGTACCCATTTTACTACTACTTTTACATAAACAAATAAAAAAAAAAACTCTTTTTCGAATACTATTGTCTTCATTCTATAAGTGATTGATGAGCACTGCAGGTCTCCTTCCAAGTTGCGGATGCTTTGGACCAACCCTTTGATGATGCCCATTTCGATCTTGTTTGGTCCATGGAGAGCGGCGAGCACATGCCTGACAAACCTAAGGTTCACCAACACACGCAACTCACATCATATCACATAAGATTATATCATGTCTCTTGAGCATTTCTGTCAACAGTCAAATCCAAAATGGCTCTTTTCTCCGAGTCTTTTATTGCCGTGAAACTGTATAATTTAATCATCGTTGTCAATGGTAATGAAATGGGATATTGCAGTTTGTGAGTGAGCTGGCTAGAGTAGCAGCACCCGGAGGGACTATAATAATAGTCACATGGTGCCACAGGGACCTCAGGCCCGGCGAAACATTCCTGCAGCCATGGGAGCAAACTCTGCTCAACAAGATATGTGACGCCTTTTATCTTCCCGCTTGGTGTTCCACTGCTGATTATGTCCGCTTGCTTAAGTCTCTCTCACTTGAGGTAATACAACCAACTCACTATTAATTCTGTATCGATAAAACAACATCCACAATTGCTATGTCTTGCTGTTGGCCAGGACATCAAGGCAGCAGATTGGTCTCAGTATGTTGCTCCATTTTGGCCGGCTGTCATACGCTCTGCGCTCACATGGAAGGGCCTGACCTCTCTTTTGCGCGCCGGTAAATGATTAAAATCTTCATTTGCTATCTAATTAGGGAAAAAAAAGTTTTTTAAATAAACTTAAACTTAGGATTGTTGTTTTGGGTAGGATGGAAGACAATAAGAGGAGCCTTGGCAATGCCATTGATGATAGAAGGATACAAGAAGGGCCTCATTAAGTTTGTCATCATTACATGTCGAAAGCCTCCTCAATAAAGGAAAGCTACTGCCTACTGTTCCTTGTGAAGGAGTGATGATTGGTTTCTTATGCCAGATCCACTGCACATTTTCTTCTGATTCTGATATTTATTTTCATTTTAGTAATGCTTTTGTTTGAGAAGGTGACCAATAAATGTCAGTGTCAGTGTTGGACATGAAAGTCTAGGTATACATATGTAAGAAAAAGAAAACGTGGGGGCTTTGGAGTGGTGGACCATAATGATAGAGGCCTTTGATGGATTGAAAGATGGTTGCTTCATTCATGCATGTGGCAAGAGTTATTGTTGTGTGCAACGTCACCCTCACCTTCATTTTTAAAAGCTAGTTATGCCAATTTATGCACCTTACTATATAGTAATCTGTACTTGCAGCCCATGGCAACCACTCTGTCTCTCTACTTTATTAGTGTTCCATTTAACACCGGAAAAAATCAGCACCTTGTCTGCACATTGTCACTTTAACACCCGGCATGTTATATACAAAGAAAGAAAGAAAGAAAAAAGGATGAATAAGAAAGATAGCCTCATATAGTTTTCCATGAGACAATTTTTGGGCACAAAATTGTTCACATTACTGACTAAGAAATTGTTTGAGTTTGGGTTTTTGGGTGTCAGCCCCTGGCCCAAGTGGCCCTATGTTTGTAAATTCTTTCCCACGCTCTGTCATATATTGACTTCATTAAATTGACCGGTTACGAGGAGTTAGAGTTAGAAATGATGAAAGCTACCCTTCACCAAATCATGACCGTCCATTCACTCTAGACAACTGAAAATAATGGGCGGAAGATCTACCAGGACGGAAGTGATGCCCAGTATATGCACACACGACCTAGTAGCGCTGGCAAAGATCATTATTCATTATTATTCTTCTCTCTTTCGTTGTCAAAACATAAATAAGCCTTCTAAATTTAATCTCAAGTTTTAAACCAATTTATAAGTTATCATTCTTTATTTAATAGGTATTTAAAAAAATATCATATCTATTAATAATTATCTACCAATAAAAAATAAAAACTTAAAACTGGATAAAAAATTAAGATTAAAAAAGGTGATGTCTCTAGTATCGTCCTCGGCCGCCACAATCATATTCCACCGTATTGAATATGCTAAAAGGGTGAAATCATTTTAAAGGCAACTATGTTTGTTGTGCTTCAGCCACCCTTTTATATAGTGCAACTATTACTTGTCCGTGTTTTATTGGTTGATTTATAGAACTTGTTCGTTATTATCCTCAAAACCCAAAGCATATTATCGTACAATTACTTGTATTTTGATATTTAATTCTCACTCGCATTTATTTATTAATGACATCAATGCCAAACCTTTGCCTTCTCTAAATTGAGAAAGTACTTTGTAGATTAGGTGTATCACACTATTATGATTACATTAAACACCTATTAAATAAAGAAGCTAACATTTAAGTACTTTGTCTACATAGTAGACAAATCATGTGCAAGTACCTGACCATCCTTCATCTTTCCAGAGAAGAGGTCTATTTTCACTATGAGCACAGTTTAGACTGTTGGGCTTTTTGGATCGGCCACTGTGGTGCATGAGTCATGACCCAATAATAAAAATTTTGGTTTTGCTTGGAATGAAATCGAAATAGGGAAAAAGGGTGAACGGTGGACGGTTTGACAGTTTTTGGACGTGTACAGTTTGATTTTTTTAGACGGCAGGTTCATGGTTAACCAACCCGCAAACCGCCCGTGGAATGGTGGGCGGTTTTGGTTTGGTTTTCGACAAGTGCCGGCGGGTTGAGGTGGTTTGGTCCAATGTAATTTTTTGGGCATTTTTTTTTTTAAAAAGTGAAGAAAATTTGTAAAATATATAAGATGATAATATATGAAGCATTCCCAACAACAACTAAGTTTGATGCCTAAAGACAGTGACTATATTCACAAGTATAAATTAAAAAACATAATCATTCATTGCAACAAGAGACATCAATTACAGATGAAGTAATGAACAAAGTCAAGAGTTCTTGTTCTTCCATAAAGCCTGTTGAATAGGTTCAAAAATAACAAAATACTACATATGAAATGATAAACAAAGTCAAGTGTTCTTTTTCTTTTTAGGGCATTTCTCTACTAATTTACTTGATTTGAATTTTGATCACTGCACAAAATAATAGAAGACTTTCTAGTTTCCAGTATGTCAAGAGGCAGTCGTGCTCATGCTTGGAGTGTTGGACTATTCAATCATCTCTAAAATAAGAACAAAATCAAATAACTGATAAGTTTTAAAGAACAAGCAGAATTGTAACGAACTTAAAAATTATGAAATACCCTATCTCAAGATTCTCAGAAGTCTTAAGAACCTTTTGCTCGTCCATATACTCCATCACAATGATTGATTGATGAGGCTTGCTCAACCAATTCTTCAAGCAAATCAATGCCTCTACTATCTTTAGGCTTAGCGAGCTCCTAAAAGAATCAAGTATGTGGCATCCAATAGAAAATGCAGCCTTAGGTGCAACAGTTATCACCAAAACAGCAAGTAAATCACAGGCAATATGAGACAAAACTTTGTACTTCATAGAATTCACCATCCACCACTTTAAAATGTTAAAATCATCAATATTAGTTGTGTTTATATCCTCAGGAGGCTTGTTCAAGTACCTATCCACCTCATTCTTTATTTTATCACTATGTTGATTGCGCTGTTATTGTACGAAACTATCATGCCTACTAAATTTAGTAGCTTTAGTAACCATAAAAGATGACGACAATGAAGTTTGCTTGACAAATTCTCTTTGACTTGCAACTTGACCTTGAGGTTCTATTGGCTGTGGCAATACACCGAACTCTTTTTCATTATAATAATCAAACATCTTCAACATTGTTTATTATAGACTTACATGTCCTTGAGTCATGAAAAGTATTCAAGCAATGATGTAATTACTCGAGCTTGTATTGAGGATCAAGGATGGTGGCAAGCAACAAACATCCATTACGTTCACATAAAGTCACTACTCAATACTAACTCAGATCTCAGAAACCTGAGAAAATTTAGATGAGAATACATCACACATCAAAACTACACAATCTTTATCTACATGCTTAGAAGGTGTATAGCCAAAATTATGGCTAAACCATTTACAACCTTAGAGTTGACTTAGGACATGCTTCTAAAAGCGGCAAAACTTAGGACCATAGGAAAATGAGTATGAATTTTTAACCAGAAAAGCAAAATTGCACTTGGCAAGTCATAAAACAAAAGAAAAAGCCTTCTGCTAGCAAAAACTAGCAACCAGAATACTTACACTAACCAAAGCAGAGAAACAAAAAATCAGAAAATGAACAAAAGTACTTATTTAGACTAGAATCAAGCACTAAACTGAAGTAGGAGCTAGTCGATTATAGAGAACGAAAAGAAAAATGGGGCGATTAAGGAGAAGAGAATTGGGATTTTGGGAAGAAGAAAAGAAAAGAGAGAAAGAAGGGTGGGGCTGAATGCAGGGTAGATTTAGATCACGATTGTATGGCTGGCTTAGTGTAGATAGATTTATTATTATTTTTTTTTTTTACATACATAGACGTGCAGGTTTGGGTTGAACCCACCCTTAAAAACTTAAAATTGAACCTGCTCGGCTGTATATATTGGTGGGTAGGTTCAACCCACCCATAGGTGGGTTGCTGATGTAGACCCGCTTTTTTTGGGCAGGGCAAACACGGGCATGGTCGGTTAGCAGGTGTGGGGTAGTTTTATAGAACCCTAGGGAAAATATCAAATCAAATGTCATTTAATTTGAAACTAACCGTAAAATATAGCACAACATTAAAAAAATAAAGAAAATAGCATATACCTCCACCATCCTTTGACGTTTACATTTAATGGGTTAGTGAAAAGATTTTTATTCCCCTCATTCTATCTTGCCTACATCAATGGAGATCTGCAACAGAGACCCTTCTTGAAGATCTGCAACAACACCATCAATTCCCACGGTCAATGGAGATCGACAAGCTGAGGGAGAATGACGATGTCGTCGATGGAAATGGTGGTCGAAGGAGCAGCTTTGTAGCTAGAGTCTCACAGGGAGTAGCTTTGTTGCTGAAGTCGTGTGGGGAGCAAGCGCTAAAGTTGCACAAGGAGTAAATGTTGGAGTAGCAGGAGATCGTAGCGTTGTTGCCGAAATCACATAGGAAGAGGTCGCCAAAGTCATGCAAATAGCAGCTTCATTGATGGAGTCGTCGCCAAGACCGAGAGAGAAGATGAGGAGAGAGGAGGGAGAGGAGAGAGAAAGTGTTTTAGAGTATTTTAGATTAATTATCCTATTAGTAAATTCAAAATTGACTATTAAATGCTCTTTGCTAACTTGATAAAAGTTTTGGCCTATCTATTTTTATTTCAATTTAATTGTGGCCCAATCCCCTCTTTCCCTCAAATATCAATTATGAGATATTTTTAAGTATTTGACTAATAGAGTGAATTACGAAACTCACTCTCAGCTAACAAATTAGGGTTATATTTCTCATGTTTTGAAACTTGCCCTTATAATTAATTATGTGACTCTAAATGTCTAGACAACCAAGGTAAAATAGATGTTACATGGAAGTCACCAAAAGGCTCCTTTTCTCTTTTCTTTCACTCTCCTCTTTATTCTCTCGCCTAGTTTTCTATAGGTTTCTTGAGTTGTGGATTTTTGTGATTCTTATGGCTTTACTTGTGTAATAACCACACACACCATAAGCAGTCAAGTGCGCGTTTTTAATCGTATTAATCAAGTGTTGTGAGGCTATCCTTGACGAATCTTAAAATGGTACAAATCGTGATTCAAATTCTAGAACCAGAGAAAAAAAAAAAAGCTTTCAAATCTGCAACCTGTATTAATTTTCCTTTATGGACACATGAGGATCACAACTAGCTATAAATCATTCATGCCTCTTTATATATGTGTTGAGGTTCGGTAGATTCGTGGGGTATGATTTGTTGGGTAATACACTTGTTAGGCTCCGATTCGCTAGTATTGGTGATGACATGGCTAGAGCGATGGATAAATTCATATGGCAAGACCTCGAAGGTGGCAAGGACAATTAAGCTTGAATTGAGCCGAAGAAAACAACTTCTAGGACTCGTTTTGTTGTCGAACAATTGAAATGGTACCTGTAATCAAAGTCAAGAAAACACAAAAACAAATGTAGCAATAGAGGAACTATCGTAAGCGTTGACGATGGGAAAGCTTCCTTCGTCATTGGAGCTAGACTATTTCCATAAACTAGTGTTAAGAAAGCTAACATGTAAATTTCGGATGTTCCTTGAATTTTCTAGAAAATATGCTTTGGAGGTGAACATAGGTCGCGTCCATCGTTAGATTCGGATCGTCGAAGAATGAAGCTTAAAACCCGAAAGCTACTAAGGATGAGGTGGACTTTCGTAAAGCTTCTAAGTATTTTGGCAGTGATCTTGTGAGATTCAAGGAGGCTGAAGTGAGTAACAGAAGACTCGATCTTCGATAGCGAAGGTGACGGGTTTTTAGAAATTTTTTGAAAAATCTTTCAAGTTTGAGGAGCATAAAATTGGGAAGAGGATGGTGTTTTTCTAAGCTATAGAGGACAAAAATGTTGTGAAAAATATAGGCTTAGGTCCCTCGAATCATGTCTTGTTGAATAAAGAGGATGGAGGTATTTATAACGGAGGTTGGTGACTTGTTCTAGAGTTGGTCTCCTAATGCTCTGACACCGCATGCTGGCTCCATTTCCCTCAAGAGCAAGTGGCGCCAGGTGCTTTTGAAAGTCGATTTTCAAGTTGGTCAAAAACAACATATATTTATGGCTGCTCTGAGGCCTCTCTAGGCCTGATGCTTGTAGGTTGTTTGACTAAGTCTAACGTTCTATTTTCGGAGGGCTGACAAGCATGCTCGTCCCTCCAATGCTAGGTCTCTCTATTTTCATCAAGTCTAAAATTAATGAGGGAGGTGCGTAGGCGACACCTCTGACGATGGACTTTTGACTCAGGCGAAGTTTGTTTTGCCTCAAATAGAGCCTCTTAGAAGGCGTGCTAATTGCTCTAGAGGCATGCATGGCGCTTTATTACTAAGCTTTTCTTGACATATTTGTTGCGAAACTAATTTCCGAACTTGGGTTTTGACTCCTTGGGTGTGCTAATGCAAAAATAGAGTTTTTAGGCTACTTCAAAAGGAAAAAGGAAGGCTTTTGGGTTTATTTCATCTATCACCCATTTATTTCGTTTTCAATTAACTTTAAAATCCCTCCAAGTAGGACTTCAAATTGAATCAAACCAAAATAAATGGTCCGTTTGAACTCATGGCCTACCAAACAATGACCCACGATAATTCCCCAATCGTAGCTTAGTCCACAAAACGAGTTTGTCGGTACTGTAGGATGAGAATGTTGGGCTTGAGCCGTCAAATGAGCCTGGTATGAAATTGGCCATTTGCAATATGCATATATGAATAAGCTTCTCTTTAAACTTCTACAAGATGAAGCTCAAAAAATCTCTATTTTCTTGTTGTATTTGAAAACTAGTTCATTTTGGTTACATGTGATTTTAGAAGTGAGTGGATAGTTGTATTTTCTTAGTTATATTCTACTTAATTGTGATTATCATTGTCATTCCTTCAAATTAGACTCAGGTATGACTAGTCAGTACTAGTTATAGTATCACCGCCGGTGCCCAGCTATCACTAGCGCGTGCACATTAAATGCCCATTCTTTTATGTACGCCCACCAAATCGGAGACAATGAAGTAGTAGTTGGAAACATCATCAACCCTTTTCCTTTTAAATGTTGCCTTTCACATTCATTATATATCATAGAGACACATCAATCTTCTTATTGTTCAACATAATTGATTTATAAAACTTGAATCACGATTCTTCTCATAACACTTCCAATATCGTTATACAGTTAATTTTGTTTGAATATGTAAATCGTTGTAATCATATTTATTAGATAATGATATTGGCGCCTAATCATATTAAACTTTTATTATACACCCATTCAATTAAAAAAGTTAGCATTTAAATAGTTTGTCTATATTAATTATGTTAGAAATCAAAGCAATAAGCAACAAGACACAGAGAGAAATTGCACACAAGATTTTACGTAAAAAAACCCCTAATAAAAGGTTAAAAAACCACGAGCAGAGGAAAAGCAATCCACTAATCACAAAACGAAAATTATAACGGTGTTTAAAGCGCTTAAATACAGAAATTCACTCACAAACTCACAAGACTGAGTTCTCTATATCACTTTCAACACTGTGATCTCTATAAAATTTTGTGACTCTTTGTGACTCTCTAATGTGACTCACACTAAACTATAAAGAATATGATGTATTTATATGTATAGAGACTCAAACCCTAGCAAAAAATAACCCAAAAACATGTAAAAACACGAAATACACGTTTAGGCCTAATTGGAGCGCTGTGGCGCTGCTTTCTAGTGTCGCGGCGCTGGTTTTCCCAAATTGTAGCTCCGCGGTGCTACTTTCAAGCGCCGTGGCCCTGAATTGTAGTGCCACGGCACTACTTTCAAGCGCCGCAGTCCTACCTTTTTGCCTTTGCTTTTATGTGGGTTTTGGGTCACATAATAACAATCTCCACCTTGACACAAAATCCACCGTAAAAAACTCCAACATGTGATTAATCAGATTTTCCACCTCTTCCACAAAGCCCCAACATTTAACTAACCAGCTCGAGCATGAACTCCAACCAAGTTCAAGCAATGCTCAAACTTCGCTGTAGGTAATGACTTAGTCATCATATTGGCAGGATTATCATGCGTACTGATTTTGCTCACAACGATATCACCGCGAGCAACAATATCACGAACAAAGTGATAACGAACGTCAATGTGCTTCATCCTCTCATGAAACATTTGATCTTTAGTGAGAAAAATAGCACTATGACTGTCACACACCACCATAGAAGTTTGCAAGTCTTCACTGAGTTCTCCAAATAGGCCTTTCAACGAAACAACATCTTTGAAAGCCTCCGTAATAGCCATATATTCAACCTCAGTAGTAGACAAAGTAACAGTAGCCTGCAAGGTAGCCTTCCAACTAATAGCATAACCATCAACTGTAAACACATACCCAGTAAGTGACCTCCTCTTATCCAATTCTCCAACAAAATCAAAATCAACATAGCCCACAACATCATCTCTAGTCCTCCCAAAGTGCAAACAAACATCAGTAGTACCACGCAAGTATCTGAGAATCCATTGCACCGCTTTCCAGTGCTCTTTACCAGGATTAGCCATGTATCTACAAACTACACTAACTGCATGTGATAAATCTAGGCAAGAACATACCATAGCATACATGAGGGAACCAACTGCACTAGAGTATGGAACACATGACATGTACTCAATCTTATAATTTGACTGTGGAGCTAACGCAACTGAAAGTTTGAAATATGCTGCTAACGGAGTGCTCATTGATTTTGCTTTCTACATGTTGAACCTGTGCAAAACTTTTTTGATGTATCCTTTCTGACTCAGATAAAGTTTACCTGCCTTTCTATCTCTCAAAATCTCCATGTTGAGAATCTTCTTAGCAGCCCCCAAGTCCTTCATCTCAAACTCTCTATTGAGTTAAGCCTTTAACTTATTAATCTCTCCTTTATCTTGAGTAGCAATCAACATATCATCAACACATAAGAGCAAATAAACAAAAGACCAATCATCACCCTTCTTGAAGTAGACACAACTGTCATAGCTACTCCCCTTAAACTTATGAGCGGTCATAAATGAGTCGAATTTCTTATACCACTGCCTAGGAGACTGTTTCAAACCGTAAAGAGACTTTTTCAACGAGTAAACATAGTCTTCTTTACCTGTAACAATGAAACCCTCGAGTTGCTGTATGTAAATGTCTTCCTCAAGCTCTCAATGCAAAAATGCAGTCTTTGCATCTAACTGCTCAAGCTCAAGATCATGACTGGCCACAATACCAAGCAAGGCTCGCATTAAGCTATGCTTAACCACAGGAGAAAAAACATCTGTAAAGTCAACACTTGGAACTTGACTGTATCCTTTTGCAACCAGTCTAGCCTTATGCCTAGCATCTTCAACTCCCAGTGTGCCTTCTTTTCTTTTAAATACCCATTTGCAGCGAACAGCTTTCTTCCCTTTGGGTAACTTCACCAAATCCCATGTGCCATTCTTATGTAAGGATTCCATCTCCTCTTGCATAGCAATCATCCACTTACTAAAGTCAACTGAATTAACCGCCTCTAAATAGGTAGAAGGTTCCTCACCAGACTCAATACCTTCTGCCACTAATAAAGCATAAGCCACCAAGTCGGCCTCAGCATATCTCTATGGAGGCCAAACATCTCTCCTCGGCTTATCCTTAGCAATAGAGTACTGTGGTGACGGTGGTGATGGCGATGGGGAAGCACTATCGCCTTGACTCTCTGAACTTGATTAGGAAGTCAAATTGGATGATGTACCTGTCTTAATCTGAAACTCCACCTGTCTGGGAGATCTCTCCTGATCAACATCACTAGACTCCAAAGTAGATGTCCCACGTAACATGAAAGTCTCATCAAACATAACATCTCTACTAATAATAACTTTCTTGGTTTTCGGGCACTATAACTTATAGCCTTTAACAACAGGCTTATAACCAAGAAATATGCACTTCAAGGATCTAGGCTCCAATTTTCCATTATCAACATGAGCATAGGCAGGACAGCCGAAAATTCTTAAATTAGAGTAATCTATAGGTTCTCCTAACCACATCTTTTGTAGAGTTTTCTTGTTAATAGCGATGGAAGGAGAGCGATTGACCAAATAGCAAGCTGTAGAAGTGGCTTCAGCCCAAAATGACTTAGATAGCCCAGCATTGGAGAGTATGCAGTGCACTTTTTCCATCAACGTCGTGTTCATCCTCTCGGCCATACTATTTTGCTGCGGAGTATGTCGGACTGTTAAGTCCCTTATAATTCCCTCTAATTTATAGAAGGTATTAAATTTATTTGAACAAAACTCCAAACTATTATCAGTGCGGATATGTTTAACTGGCTTACCGGTCTCATTTTCTACCATGGTCTTCCAATCTTTGAATGTAGCAGAGGCAACATTCTTCTGCTTCAAAAAGAATGTCTATACCTTTCTGGAATAGTCGTCAACGATGGTAAGCATATAACTAGCATCACCATAAAAAGGAACAGTAGAAGGTCCTTAAAGGTTAAAATGAACATACTCCAAAATATCTTTTGTGTTGTGGATGCCTTTGCCAAATCAAACTCTCTTTTGCTTTCCAAACACACAGTGCTCACAGAACTTCATCTTGCCTGTGCACTGTCCATTAAGGAGCCCTCGCTTACTCAATTCTGCCATCCTAAGCTCACTCATATGCCCAGTCGCATATGCTATAACTTAGGGAGATCACAATCAGACATAGTGGATGTAGAAATTTTTGCATCACCAACAACTATAGTACCCTGTATAACATATAAACCAGCAGTCTGCTTCTGCCCTTTCATCATCACAAGAGCACTTTTACTGACTTTCAGAACTCCACCTTCACCGGTGTACTTGTACCTTTTAGCATCAAGAGTACCTAAGGAAATTAAATTCCTCTTAAGATCAGGGACATGCCTTACATTACCTAGTGTCCTCACTACGCCATCATGCATCTTAATTCTGACAGTACCCATACCAGCAACCTTGCATGGGGCGTTGTTTCCCATCAAAACAGAGCCCTTTAGGAAATGCCTCATATGTTGAAAACCAATCCTGGTTGGGACACATATGAAACGTACATGCAGAGTCAAGAACCCAATCCTTACAGGGTTTAGAATCACCATCAGAAATTACCAAAAGCTCACCACTAGAAACTTCTTCAATGACACTAGCCTCACTTGCATCTAGTTTCTTCCCCTTCTGATTTTCAGCCCTCTTGTTTTTATTCTATAGCTTATAACATTCAGTTTTAATGTGCCTTTTCTTCTTGCAATAGTTACAGAACTTCTCCTTATTTCTGGACTTAGACCTACCTCTATTCTCAGTCCCAGTATTTCTCTCTTGGGTTCTACCTCTAACAACTAGACCCTCTCTTTTTGTTTCAGATCCAGTCACTAACTGCTTCATCTTTTCTTTAGAAAATAAAGCCTCATAAACTTCATCTAGGTAAGAGTGTCCCTACTATATAAGATAGTATCCCTAAATGTGGCATACGATAAAGGTAGAGAACATAATAAAATTAACCCAAGGCCTTCTTCATCATACTTAACTTCTGTAGCCTCCAAATTAGACACAATCTCCTTAAACACAGTTAAGTGATTCTCAAGAGACGTACCTTCAGACATTCGGTGAGAGTATAGACGCTGCTTTAAATGAATCTTACTAGTCAGACTGTTGATCATGCATAATTGCTCCAGTTTGAGCCATAAAGCAGTAGCAGTCTTCTCCTTTAGTACGTCCTGCAAAATTTGATTTGACAGATGAAGGTGTATTTGGGACAGAGCCTTTCGGTCTTTAGGCTCTTTTTCCTCCTTAGACCATGATGAAAGCATCTTATCGAAACCCAATAGCGCATCATCAAGATCCATCTGCACAAGAATAGCCTGCATCTTCACTTGCCATAAAGAAAACCTTATAGTGCGATCCAGTAGCGAAATATCGAATTTCATTGTTGCCATTGCAAATCAAAGCCAACGCTCTGATACCACTTGTTAGAAATCAAAGCAATAAGCAACAATAAACAAAGAGAAATTGCACACAAGATTTTACATAGAAAAACCCTAATAAAGGGTGAAAAAACCACGGGCAGAGGAGAAGCAATCTACTAATCACAAAACGAAAATTACAACGGTATTTAGAGCGCTCAAATACAGAAATTCACTCACTCAATCACTCACAAACTCACAAGACTGAGTTCTCTATTTCACTCTTTACACTATGATCTCTATAAAATTTTGTGACTCTTTATGACTCTCTAATGTGACTCACACTAAACTATGAAGAATGTGATATATTTATATGTATAGGGACTCAAACCCTAGCAAAAAATAACCCAAAAACATGTAAAAACACAAAATATACATTTAGGCCGAATCAGAGTACCACGGCGCTGCTTTCTAGCGCCGTGGCGCTGGTTTTCCTGAATTGTAGCACCGCGGCGCTACTTTCAAGCGCCGCAGCCTTGAATTGTAGCGCCATGGCACTGCTTTCAAGTACCGCGGCCCTACCTTTCTGCCTTTGCTTTTATGTAGGTTTTAGGTCACACAATAACAAATTACATATGTAAGTAACTGACCATCTTATATCTTCTCCAGAGAAGAAGTCCATTTTTTATTATAATCAAAGTATGGACAAATAAGCACCACGACTAGCTAAATATAGTTTAAGGCCTCCTTATATACACACTAGCGCGTGCCTATTTAGTATATTACAGATATATATAGATATATAATGATCTAAAATTTCGTTAAAAATTTATAATTTATAGAGTAAGAGAACCCGCTAAAAATAAAAGAGAACGAAACTTGAAGGTTAGTTTGATTAAGTAATATTTGAAAGGGTATAAAAGAGTAATTATATGGAAACATATTGAAAAAGATTACTATGTAGTAGCGATAAATTAAATAAGACGAAGAAAGTGTCTTGATGATACACATTTTAGTTGAAAGGAAACTACACTGGTGGGGCCAATATTAGAAGAAAAATATATAGAAAAAAAAGGAAAAACAAACAAATATGTATATATGTGTGTGTATATATATATATATATATATTATAATATATATATATATATATATAAGTATGAAAGTCATATACTTTAGTAGTGAGAGATGGAAAACTATCAGGGGCACATATAAGAAGTAAAAACATATTTACGGGGGCACATTTAAGAAAATAAAAAAAATATTCAAAGTTATAAAAGTAACATACTTAAGTGGGTAAGAGGTGGAAAACTACTTAAATTATTAGATACTCATTAGTCACTAGATTTTTTTTTGTCAACTATTCATTTTGTTGGAATGGTTAGATTTATATCAAACGACTAATATAACAGTAACTATTAAATATGTAACTATTGAAACCACAACCAATATACATGTGTGTGTTTGTGTGTAGGATTTTATTTCCATCTATCCGGATGGAAGCTTCATCCATCTAGTGGAACACTTAGTTGAGAAAAGTACCCCTGTATATTATGTGCTAAGAAATACACTTGGACATTATTAAATATTAATTGAAAATTGATTATCAAGGCAAACTGTATCTTTCAGCTTTCCTGCCCATATGACTAGGCAAAGTTGTTATTTTATGTGCATGGTATGCGCTAATATATTGTTTTGTATGGCTTGAAGTTTCCAGACGACAAACTATCTTTTAACACATTAAATGAAACTCGTGTTGTAATCAAAAGTAACTTTGCCGATAATATAATCGGATCCTCAACAGAATTTAATTTATTGTATTTTGGCTGGAAGTTTATTCATACCAAATGCAAGATATTAATGAATATTTGCATAAATAAATATTTTAATCCCATTCCCAGTTAGGGTAAAAGACAAAGATAACACATTTGCTAATAATTTTTTTGCTGGATAGGTTATTACGATATCAAAAGAAACTCTACTTGTTCTACTGCGCCATTTGTGGTTGGGATGTTGAGGCTCGCTACTACTCTAGAGCGGTTAGAAATCAGGGAGGAGAGAGAGAGAGTGACATGAGAGAGAGAGAAAAAAAAAGAGGGGGTAAACCAAATCTAATAAAGTAAGGGGAAAAAATGAGAGAGCTCAAAATTTGTGGCATATCAAAATTTATAGCATATTTTTTGTTTTATAATTGGCGGCATAAAATATTAGATTGGTTAAAAAGGTGATGTTTTGTATAATTTTCTCCAAATCTAAAAAAACGAATTGAGAGGACACGTTTCCTAATTTTAACACTGTAATATTCACATAATTCCACTCTCCAATCCATGAAAAAAAATCCATTTTTCCCTTAGTTAATTGGCATGTCCTGTGCCCATGAGAAATTTTCTCCAAATTCTAATGCTCATGTAGCAGATGGACACTTTTTGTGTGACATTAATTGATTAGTGTTAATTCTAAGATGTTTTGAAAGTCGAGAATCAAAGTGAGATTTATCAAGGGTCATTTTTAGGATTTATGTTCCTATTTAGAGCCAATTTGTTAATTAAGGAAGTTATATTAAAGAAATTTTTTTTAAGTTGGACTTTTAAACATAAAACTATGAATATAATAGTCTCCATAATCTTAATAATTTAGAGAAGTTATAACATATGACATTCCTATTTCCATTCTACTCCATTCCTATTACCATTACTATTCCGCCACTAGAACCAAATGCACCCTAATTGTCTCCTCTCACTAAGCAAACAAAAAAAAGTTGCATAGTTCCTTCTTAACACATCAAGATAGAATTAATAGATAACTTATCTAACCTTACAAGGTACATAAGATGTTTTCATAAAACATTTCTCATAAACATTTTACATAAAATGTTTTTCGTAGACATTTTCATGAAATATTTCTTGTAAAATATTGTCATACAACATTTTTAATAAAAAGGAATCATCATAATGCATGATTCCATTTATGTTCTTTTATGAATTTTTTATCTTTATTCTTTATTTTGTTTGAACTATGAGCCTAAGTGTACGTACCAAATGCGTTTGACTATCAAACACTGAGGCCGTAACATATCATAACATGACACTCCTTTTGGATCGGGAGGCAGGTACTACACTTTTTTATCTTATCATAAGGGTTTTGATTAACAGTCTTGTAATTTTAGTGAATATAATGTATGACATAACTCAATGTCTAAAACAATAAAATAGCAAATGCAAACATATTGCAAGTTATTAGTTGATCTTTAAAATATTATGCATAATAAATGCAATACATTTCAAACATTTAAAAAGCACTTGAAATTTATTTTCTTCATGCTATAGGTGGGGTTTGAGACTTACCCATTTATAGATCTAGCATTCTCACTTTATCATTTTTCTTCTATTATTCGTCTTTGTGACATATACAAACAACACCCAATTATTAGCTAACTTTTCTTATTACCTACCTACTCGATCTATAACGGAACTTAAATGTTAATCGTTTATCCTTTTACTTAGCCTTATTTCCTATCGATTCACTTCTTACTTGCTTAACCTATTTGTTCCTTAGTCAAATTTTTTGTCTTACTTGATGGTTTTGTTACTTAATGTACTATGGAACATTTTCTATCTAAGAGTGTTTCGCTAATTCGAAAGGCTTAGGGTCCATTTTAACAATTTTATAAAAATAATGATTTTACCTTTAACGTGTTTAGTATATCACGTAACTTTACTAAACTTCTTGTTTTACCTTATCTTCTTGTTATTTATGGGTTATAAAAAAATTCTCGCCAAGGGGCATTTTTCTAAATCGGACGTTTCGTGGTCTGTTTAAGTTGTTTTTACAGAAAATGATCATTTTGCACTTGATGTAGCTTAGAAAAGAATTGAACCTATTTAAATTAAAACTTACACTTATTTACTACTCGTAACATTACAAAAAAACATTGGTTTTCTTTTTGTGAAAGCTCTTAGTTTAACAAAACTTTACGGTCTTAGCACGTGATGCGAAGATATTGACGATAATGCCCTTAATATACTTTTCTTAGAAAAATCTCAAATTCCTTTTGCACTTTTAAACATAAATTTAGTTTTAGCTCATAACTGTATAGGCAACCCTTTTTACATAGCAAAAATTTTCGTTCTATATGGTTTTACAGTTTTGGCCTAAAACACAAAATCTTGACATTTTTACCCCTAGGATAAAAAAAAACCGTCTTATACCAAAATGTTAAGTTTTTTGCTAAAATTGAAACCTTTAAAATCTCGTTGATCAAATTCAAAAAATTTCAAAACTTTTCCTCTTATTACCATTTTGAATTTCACAATTAAATCTCATAAAATTTATAACTTAAAATCGGTGCAAAATTTTACAATCCGTTTGTGAATCTCAATACTTTCGAAAAGTTCTACGACTTTGGTGTTTTAAATTTTCCCAAATTTTGATGTTATGATGGAATTTTTGGCTAATTTTCAATTTTGTTAAGCTTGAAACAAACATTTCAATTTGGTCCTTTCAAAATTTTACGAAACTTTTTGCTGTTTTAGACAAATCTCTAGTTTTGTCCAGAAAGTAGACCAATCTCTAAACTAATCAAAAACCTATTTCTTTGAAAACCAGTTAAACTTTACATTTTTGACAAATTTTAAAATCCTCCCCTTACCCCTTTTTTTTTTAACATAAAACCCTAATTCCTAACTTTCTATCACCATCATCATCCACATAACATACTATATAATCATATCATATAGTCTCTTTACATGCTATAGTTTTTTCATATCACAAATTACATATCAAACACTTGATATGCATAAACTAACTCAAGGCTAAGGTATAGTTTTTCACCCAGAGATTTTCTAAGCTCTCACACCTCTTCTTTTATACTTTAAACCTTGATAGCCCTCTTTTATAATATCCATACCACAAAA